>JBAJNP010004291.1:0-34292 GCA_036877545.1 Yasuhikotakia modesta | reverse complement strand
TGTGTATATATATATGTGTGTGTGTATATATATGTGTATATATATATATGTGTGTGTGTGTATATATATGTGTATATATGTATATGTATGTATATGTATTTATGTATGTATATGAAATATTGGTAATATGTGGTCTGGTCTGCTCTGTCTATTTTGCACATGGGGTCAGTCGGTCTCCCAGGGGTCTGTAACTCTCATTACCCTCCTCAATATGCTAATAGATATTTTAATAATTTATCAGTATGTGTTGTAAATGATTTACCTCTGTATGGTCATTGGTGTCGTTGAATCTAACCTGGTTCAAAACCATTTTTTCTGACAAAGAGAAGGAGGCAAATTTATTCACTCTTGTAGTAATGTTAGTTAATTTCTGTAATGCTATATATCATATTAAAATCACTCTTGTGTTGTTAGCGGAGCATTTTTAAAACTGTTACAGAATAAAAAAAGGTTTGACTAGCGTTTCCTATAACCAAGTAGTAACTTTAATACAACATCCAACTTGATGTTTTGAGTGACACCAAAATATCATGTTCACCATTTTTGTTACTAATTATTAGTAACAAAACTAAACATTAAGTAAACGTTCTTACATCCTGAAATTGTTAGCTGGGAATCCGTCACATGCGTTTGGTTAATATTTAGACGAATGTCAATATTAGCTGTTACTACTGCAAACTACCTCTCAAATTCCAAGATAAACAGGAGAGCACATGTTACTCGGATTACTGAGAAGTTCATTAGCTCACAGTATTGATAATATGTTTGTGTATGAGCTCTATTTTCATTCCTTTATGTTTCCAAGAATCGGTTAAATTGGATTGAAGGCTACATTTCGTCTGTCCCAGAGGCGTATTATGCTGCTGTCCCCTGACTGCAGTAACTGTTGTTCTAATGTACATAATTGCCAATCGAATGTATTCAGGGCATTAAAACCTGCTTATTTGCCTCGTAATGTAAAGAATGTCTCAGAGCTGGTAATACAAGTACCAGAATGTACTGACTGAATGGTTACAAAACATAACCAGATTTATTAACCCGTTTTGCAGGATTGTAATTGTTTTAAAGAAATGGCTTTTTAAAGTACTCCTGCCTATTACAGATTTATTCAAATGAATATTCCAAACAGTTTAAGTTGCTTACAGTGGTTCTTAAATATTTTTGCTTCCAGTGTACTTGAATAAAAACAATAAAAGACTAATGAACAAACTCCGTATAGGTCCTACAAAATGCAGGTGTATGTTTTAGTTAACCTTGCATTGTTTTGCTTGTGGTTTTGGAGGACGAGGTAAATTTGCACAACCTGAAGCTTTTTTTTTAAAGGCTGATAAACCCATTAATTTGTTCCTATATGTTGTCTATTGACAATGATAAAGTTGTTGCATTATATTGTTAAATATAGCTTTGTTTTGCCCTTGCTGCGTTTTTCATTTTTGCCTTGCGACCCACCAGATGTGAACTTCTGGTTTAGAACACAATCAAGTTTTCATTTTTTAAAGATCTATCATTTATCCATGTGACCCCTTGTAATTACTTGAAGTTACATGCATGTTGTTGTGTTTTATCAGTGTGCACCATACACAGGATTAATCAAGTCCTGCGATAAGCTAAGCTCTGGGCCAGAACTTCTCCTACAACCAACCTGGAGCAGATGTTCCAAAGCTCATATCAAAGCTAAGTCTGAAGTGTTCGTTTAGACAGATTGGATTTGGAGAAGTGTGGAGGGGCTGGAGATGTTGCCTTTGTGATTTTGGCAGGATTTGGACCTTATGCCTGGAGGAGAACAGCAGCTGTCGGCGAGCCGAGATCCAGGAGCTGAAAACTGACATTAGCTTCTCGCATAAGTGATCCATCGCACTCAACACATGCTTGGCTTGAAGTGAGTCATTCCCCTGCTTCATTCCCTCATTCGCTCTCTATTTCCAATTTCTCTCCTACCCCAAAGTCACGAGATGGTCCCTCATTCATTTTTCAAAACTCATTTTCCACCCTTGAGCTCTGGATTTTAATTCTGGCTTCACCTTGACTGCTGGCCTTTGGGCATGAGGGATCAGTAGAACTGGGCTTTGATCCTGCACGCCAACTTGGGACTCATTTCCAGCCCTGCCACCCTGCCACGACTCAGTGGGTTCCACTTGACCTCATGGTTCCTTTGGGCCCCTCTGACCACAGCTCTTTCTTACTATTTTCTTCTAATCAAACGTCTCTCTTCTTAGCTTTGCCTTTGATCTGCATAATACGCCTCCTGTTCATCTCTTGTCGCAGTTTATAACGTCTGACTTGAACATCCACAGTGGTTGCAGAGGTTTGGTGTAATTGCTCATGTACAGCAGGTCTTGTGAAATGTTTTTAATGAAAATTTGGCCACAGTGGTATCATAAATTGTGTGTCTGCAGCTTAATTCATGCCAATTTTATATATATATATATATATTTATTTGTTTGATATTATTTAATTGTTTAATATATTTGTTGCTAATTTCATCACTCACTTCATCAGATAGATCCCTCAGCAGTACTTTTATCCCTGACAGCACTCAAAACACCCCCTGTGCTAGCTGCACCCGCAGGGCGGCATTGGCAGTAATGAGGGCCGCCCCACACGCCCCATTGCAGTGTGAGAGGATAGTAACACCAAGCTTTCTTCTGTCAGTGTGTTTTGCTGGATGATAAACACAGGGGAGGAAGCGAAGACAGAGGGGCTCAGACTTGCAGAGGTGGGTTTCATGAAATCACAAGGTGGGCAGTCTGGCGTGTGGCTAATTGAAGCTCCTTCAGGCAACGTTCCCATTAGCTGCAGCAAACTCGAGCCCTGTGAGCGGCGCAGGCAGGGGCAATGACTAGTGAGGGGTCTTCTAGGTCACTATTAGAGGTTATGTTAATTCGGTTGTTAATGAGTTCCCTGTGAGTGATAATTGATCAGTGTCATTACCATATCTGTCCATCATGCCATGTCACTGGAATATAGCCGCCTGTAATAAATGCACAGTTTGATTTTCGAAATAATGGACTAATTAGACTAATTAAAATCAATAGAGATGCCAATATAAGGCTAGGGATGAGGCCACTGTCTCTATCTGTGCTCTGCCCAAGTCACCAGCTCAGTTTAAAGGAACCCAATGCTGATTTATGGGCTCTTGATGGCCATTAGCTGGAACAAATTGCACTGAGGAGCCTAGAAAGCATTATTTAAGTACAGGATACTAAGTGCATTGTAAGGTCAGCAATAAGGGCAAACCTACATATGTAGTCGAATGGCCTTGTAAACCTTTGTTAATATATCAGGGCAGAATGGTGCTGGGCGCTATCACCTATGTCTAAACTCATTTACTTAAGGGATTCACTGCTCTGTGTTCAAGCTACAGGCTATTTGCTCTCTACTGCCATCTCTGTTTGAAACTGAAATGAAATTGCAGTGAGAACAAGTTTCAAACGCTTGCAATATAGTAGCAGAAATCTTTTAATTTTAAGTTATAAATCGTTACTTTCTGTTAAGAATCAGGGTAAACTAAGCTTTGCTAATTTCCTTTTACGTATATTTAAAGCTGCATGTACTTGCTGCATAACATATTTTTCTTTATTTTAGGCAAAAAATCACAGATTGCAGCTTTAAATAAACGTAAAGGAGATTAGCCAGTAATTCAATATTCTGCGCAGAACAGACCAGGATCCGCACTGAATGAGATTCAAATAACAGCATATTACTGTAGTGGTGTTTGATTTTTATCAAGGCGACCATGTTGGCAATTATTAAGACCTTACTGAAACAGGGTCACAAACAATATGTTGTGATTGCATCGGACAAAATGACGACTTATTGCTCTTTCATTTGTTATACATTTTCTGGACTTTGTTTTTATTGGCACACGCCAGCCTCGGATGCCATATATGGGCAAATCCCCATGTGCGACTGTCTCCAAAACCCTAATAAGAATGTGGAGAATTATGTAAAATCCGGACTATTTGTGGCAGGGCCAGGCCAACACGTATTGGAAGGCCGCTGCTGACCTACATTCTTGCATTAATCTAAGATGTCAGTAGCGCAACCATGATGGTTCGTTTTCAGTCAGTAAGTCAGGTTATTTTTCCTCGTGTTGCTGCTTTGGGCGTTGGTCTGAGCTCTGACACCTTTTTTCTGTTACTTGTTACATTTCTGCTCTTATTTCAACTATATTAATGTTCAGAATGGTTCTGGAAAGTAATTTGGGCGACGTGACAACCATGTTTTACCCTGTTATATATCAGTACAGGTTACTGGGCTTGCGTTGTGTGTTATTTTTTTCCTCTGCAAGGTAGCTGACCATTATTTTAATAGTTTTTCCCCACATAAGCTTTAATGATTGAGTTGTGTTTGTGCCAGCTTTTGCCATTCCTCTAACAAATTAGTTTACTGTGGTCATAACCTTCAAAAAGCTCATTACCATAAATTGCATGGCTTTTCATAAAGGCTGAGAGCTACATTGACGAATCACAAATGGGACCTTTTCTTTGGACACTCAGTATTGCTACTAAATTAGAACTCCCCTCCACCGCCCCCCCACCCCCCAACTTTTCTTAATCAGCTAATGTTTCTTATTTTCCTTATTAATCTTCCCCTTTTCTGATTTATCTGAATAACTAAAACATACACGTCTATATTGAGTCTTTATAGATTTCTTTATTTGTCATGTCTGAAGGAAACAGCCTTTGGTTCAAATGTTGCTTACAGGAAATGACATTGTTGTACTTTGTTAGTCTGTGGTCGTTGTATGAACGTAAACGACTTTCTAAACGTTCTAAGAAGCAGCCATGTGTCGTGTCCGGGGTCAAGGGAAAATTAAGAAATGCAGTCACACCAATAAATGTGTTTTTATATCCGTCCGTTTTCATATATAATTCAGTATAATTGTTACTCTGTGAAATATTTCAGAAAATTACAGCTGCATGCAAGAAAAAAAAGCCAAATAAAAGTTTTTTTTTGATAAGCACCTTCTTAATCAAATTGCACCATTAAACATAATTAAAATCCGTCTGTGAAAAGCAGTTTCCCGCACTGGCTTCTCAAAGCAACAGATACAGCAGCGATTTCTCCTGGGGCTCAAAACGAGGGGCTGTATGGAATTTAATTTCAGTTATTGTCTTTTCACGGTGGCCAGTGAGATTTTTCCGTCTGAGATGTAGCACATAATGGGCGGCTCTTGAACTTCCTGATCAGCCACCCATTTAGTCTTTTAAGCAAGTGCTTCATGCATCGTTCCTCCAGCGAGCTTTTATTGTTTTTCCCTCACAGTTTAATTCCCCTCAATGCATGCCGGTGCGGCCGCCCCATCCTGCATAACTCGACAATAATATCAAGCATACCCTCCAATGAGTGAGCTGTCCTGGGGCTCAGACTCTCTGTTTAATTAGCCTTGTGTGCACACATGCCCGCGTACACACTGATGCAAAAATATGAGACACGCACACACCTAATTTTTTCCCCCAGTTTCCATTTTGTTGCTAGCATTAATCTACTTGGGGGGGAATCGCAAAGTACACAGAGCGAAGCTAGTTTTTTAATCTTTTATCATATGAAATTGAATAATGGATAAATCCTTAACACTGTTATTTGCTGAGGTAAATTTGTGTGTTTGCGGCGATGCAGCGTAATTGGCAATTCCTTGCGTGTGTTTCTTTTTTTACTAAAGTGCAAGAGATCCATCAGTGTTCTGTCTTGTTTGTTGACTTGTGCATTAGCAGAATCTTGGCTGACCTAAAAAGCCTTAGAAGCATTAGAGCAAAATAATAGCAAAGAGTTTTATCTCTGGATCATGCATAAAATATTACCCTGTCTTTAATGGCTGTATCTTGACCCCTGTCTTGAGTGTTGTGCGTCCCCCTCCCAACTTCACCAAAAAACAAGTACCATGTTTGCTCCCCTCAGGCACTTGATGGGAAGGGCGGACCAGTCACCTGGAAAGTGCTGGAAGGTAAATAAGATATTTAAACTATTACGCTTTATTAAATTTAAGGATGTTTGCTATCAACTGAAAACAACAGAAACAGAGAAATAATTCTTCTACCACTTATTTCAGATGAAAAAAAACAAAAAGCTTAGATATTAGGGGTAAGATGCTAAGAATCTGAATATTAGGAATATTGCGTTCTGAGTTTTAGAATATGTTAACATTCAACATTCATATTTCAACATTTTTGCATTAGTATTTGTACTTATAATTGTGTTTTTGTGCATTTCCAAGTCAGTATTTTTATCTCAGTATTTTATATTTTTGAGGGAGATATTCGTTAAACCGGCTCAGGGAGAAAAAGGGCCGTGTGGTTTGAGGACTTGACCTGTGGGTAATTAATATCAACATTGATTTCCTTTTTCCCAAGAGTGACGTCTGTCGCTGCACCCCTCACCCGCCTTCCAACCCCCCCACACACAAACAAATACACGCTATATTCCACCTACATGGCCGATGTCAAACCCCAGCTTTCCAAAACAACACCAAGCCTGGTGAGGAGAGACTAATTAGGTGCAGTGTTGTCTGCTGTGGAAGGTTTGTCCTTTTCTTCTGTCAGGTTTTCTGGTGTATTAGTCTTCACTGTTGGAGCCCCTGGTATTTCTTTAGCAACTCAAACTAATATTTTCAATGTGTGTTGGGTCAGTAAAGAAAAAATTACATTGTGATTAAAAGATTGAGTGAAAGGTCACGTTTTGTTATTTGGGTGTTTAAAACACAAATGTTTTAACCCTCTATTTTGATCTAATGTGAGTGTAAGTATTGAGACAACTGGCTCACAGTTGTCATTGTAAGTGATCAGTTGTGTCCTGTTGTGTTGTTTGTTCACACATTAAAAGCAGGAATGTGTTGTATCAGTTCTGTCTATTGCTTCTGCAGTCTGAGTCTTGAGATCAGTGAAAACACACATAAACCAAGATAAAGACAAGAGAGCTTAATCTGACAGAAAAAACTGTGAAAAATCTGTACATTTGCTGCATATGTATCTTTTAATCATAAAAGATTTCTTGACTGTACAGCAAACAGACCAATTTTTCTTTTACTGCCCAGTTCTTATAGAGGGTATTGTAATTTAATTTTTCAATTCTGTATAGTTATTCTATTATGATTCTTCACATTCTATGATTGAATTTCTGTGCAGTTCGATGCAGTACGGCAGGCTATACACGTATATATGTTTTCATTACAAACGTTAAGTAAGAAATTCATGCATAGTTCATTCAAATATTCTAGAAAAACTGGAATAATGCATTTCTTCCGAAAACGACACATTGTATATATTTCACACCACGAATTGTAAAAAAAAAAGTATGACTTTCAATTTGCCGAAGCAAATAGATTCCCTTTTGTTACCGGTACCGTTCTGAAGGAAAGTTTCTAGAACTTTCTGTAAGTACGTACTGTGGTTTCTTCGGCAGGCATTTGGAGGCATTCACCTGAGGAACGAAGAGCTCATGAGTGAAAGAGTGATTTCAGAACGAAAGTGTTGCCAGCGGGTGAGTGGGCAGCTGCCTTCTGCATTGTGTAGTTTTTCACTCTCAGCTGAATTCAGGATAAGAAATTAAATATAAATCATATTTATGCGTATGTCATTAAAGGGATTGTTGATATAGTTACATGTTATGAAAAAGCTGAAAATGGAAAAAAGTGCTCTCTCTCTCTTTCTCAGTCAAATTTAACCTGCGCCATGTAAACACAATAGCTTTAATAGTTACAGATTACATTAAATTTACATTACTGTTAACATAAATTCTGTATTTATCCACGTTATCTTGTCATTTGTTTTCTTTTTATTTGAGCAAGAAGCAGCCTTGCTTTCGAAAGAGTGAAATTTCACTTTTCAGAGAGCTTTGCTTTGGGGGCGGACACAATTTTTTTCTTGTATCGACTTTTCCCAGGTTCTCGTCTTCTCCGCTTATTAGGGAAACAAACAAATCAATATACTACACTGCGGCTGGAGTGCAGACATGAGAGCTCCGGCCGCTGTCACTAACAATCCAGCCAATCATCTGCCTTGTTTTTTAGACCCCTGGCCGCCCATATCTGCATCTCAGTACACAAGTTCCTCCACAGGATTTTTCTGCTCTTTAACTCAACCGAGGCTGAATTTTGTTTATTATTAATATTGTATAAATAAGACATTTATCAGGATTTAAAATGTTTCATTCCAAACTGAATTAAATGTAAATAATTGTTTTGAAGAAGGTTAGCTTATTGACAACACGTGGTTAATTTGCGTCACGTGGTTTGGGGTTGATAGCTTGTTTTAGTTGGATATCAGGCAGATGTCGTTCATGTTTTGATCAAAGCGACAGATTCTATAGCTGTAAAGTGCCGTGACTCTGTATGCCCCCCGTCAGTCGCCCCAGCTGCAGAGTTTTGACATCTGCTGGTTGGGGTACGAGCGAGCAGCTGTCAGCAGCAGGGAATTTTCTTTTAGCTTCGGTTGGTGGGTGGCCGGGTGCCAACTCATGCCATCTGTTCCCTGACATTTTCTTCTAATTAACAGACGGGTTAATTGTTCTGGCAGGCTTGAATGCAGTGTGTAACATCACCCCCGGGAGATGTGTACAAGTGGCAGAGAGGAAAGGTGGCGGGAAAAGCTTGGTTAACACTGTGCTACTACTCTGCTAACAGGGAGCGTTCTCAGAACATTGGCTAACGTTTTTTGAATGTTCTCTCCGATTATAAGAAACGTCCTTGCAGTTACGCTAGTAGAAACAAGTTGTTTTAAAGCATTAATTGGATGTAATTTATGGATGTTCAAAATGTCTAAAAATGTTCTAAAAAATGACTCTCTAAATGTTCTCATATCTAACATTTTTAGCTGGGTACCGCCACACTCCTGTTAAGTAGCACAGATTGGTTACCCCAGCTGGGCACAGGCAGTCAGGCCAAGATGTTTTTTCTCCCCTTGTTTCTGATGAATTATGCCGTGCCTCTGTAATGATGTAGAAAAAATTGAGTTTAGAGAGGCAGAAGACCAATGCCTGGGGCAATTGTGAGGGAACAATTTGCATGTTATTACTGCATATTCATAACTAATTGTGTTAGGCTTTGCTAATAGAGCAGAATGACGGATTGAAAAATTGAAAACTTGTTTTAACAGCCGGCAAAACACGCAAGTATTTCTGTCTCTGGTTTACAGCAGCGGGCGTTGAATGATCATTAAGGTGCTTAGCTGCTAAATATAGCAGGTTGTTCCATTTGTCAACCTGACGTGATGTAATCTGTTTAGCGCTCTAATTTTATCTTAGTACATGGAAGCCATTTTTTACTTCACTTTACAATGGCGTGTTATGACACTTCTCATGTTTGAAAATTGCCTCGCAACGTGCAGCTACCGCATATTAAACAACTTTACACAATAGCATGTGTGAAATTTTAGCATGTTAATTGCGACGCAGATGCACGGTTCAGGCGACACTTCTTGCAAATAAAATGCGAAAAAAATCTGAATGCCAAAACGCTAGGTGATGTTGGAGTTTCTTTTGTTGTGGTCTTGAGCAATTTTGTGTACCTGTGCGTTCTGTTTGGCGTGTATTTTTGATACTGTAAACGTAACCATATGCGTGTCACGCTGAATGATTAATCGCATATCATTTTAACATCAAAAGCAGCGTGAACTCGACGTGTCAGTACATCAGCTAGCGCGCACACGCTAGCATGCACACGCGCCCCTGCGCACATGCGGCTGTAGCGAAGGGCTAAATGGATGCCCTCTGGGTTTTGGAGTCTGAGAGTGGCAATTTGCACGCCTCCTTTGGCCCCCGTGCATTGACTGGTTGTCAGAGGTGCGCAGAAAGAAATCTGGCCCCCAAAGAAAAGAGACAGGAGCCTTTTACCCAGCATGGGAGAAGCCCGAACAATCCACCAGTGGAATGGGCTGCTTTTTGAAAATGTCTCAGAGAGGAAATGGGACTCAAATTGACTGCAGTTAGTTACCTTTCAAAAACCTCTCCTCTATTCACCCAGCTTTCATTTTCATCTCGCACTTCACAAGTTTTTCCATCAATGGCAGGTGATTGATGTTTGGCAACCGGCGCTAGATAAAGTGCTTGAATCTGTGACGTAATTGCGAGTAATTGAAACAAATCAGCGCTAGAAATCTGGACTAGAAATTGGTTAAAATGGAGCATCCCCATCAGCTGACTGGCAATCTTTTCGCTACAAAATTTCCCCAAACCCTGGACTTTTAGTAAAAATGAACAATTTATGATAATTAATTATGATAAAAGTATTTATGTCTTGCTGTAATGTTGGCATGCCTGAAGTGAAGCCTGTTTTTTGCTTTTTTGATAGTGTTATATTAAAATAATTTAGCGCAATTCCAAATAAATCTTTTGTGTTTTAGTAGAAATCAAACCATTTGTACAACAAAATGAACATCTCAGTGTCACTAATTTACTTGCATTTGATTAATAACTTGGTAAAAAATCTTAAATATTTTTACTTTTTTATATTTGGAATGCTTTTTAAGTATATTTATGTATCCAAGTCCTTCCTGTCCATGTTTTGTTACCCCACTCAGAAAAATAGTATCAGTCAGATGTTATGAGTTCTGCTGTTTCAGTCAATTCCTACCAATTCCTGTTATTTTTTCCCTCTGATTCTCTATGGTGTGGAACATCTCTCCCTGTTAGTCCACAATTCCTCTCTCTTTCCACACATTAGTCTATCTCTTCCTGCTTTTGATGGCAACGTTCAGAGAAAAAGAGCATTTGTGTGCATCTGTGTGTAAGTCTAATTTACATATCCAAATACAAGCGTGGGGCGGATGAGGTCCTGTGGTGGAAACGTTAGGAAGGAATATTCATTTAGAAGGATGTGGCTGGGATATCAGCGGAGAGGTGGATGATAGCATGGCGCTTGACAGCTGTCGCTAGCAGCTCGTCAGGAAGTGTGCGTTTCCCGCCTGTTCTGTCAGGGAAGTTTACAGTGTCGTGCTGAGCCGCAGCGATTCACGGTACCGAGCTCAGTGTGTAGAAAGTGCGCAGGCTTCTCAACTCCTCCACCTCATGCTCATGTCACTTCAAGAACTCTCTCGGTCCCTCTGGGTCGCCTGTCCAGAACCTGCCAGAACTCAGCCTCCGCCTCTCCTCATTGGGCTGATGAATGTCAGGACCTCACTGCGTCCTGTTCAGCTCTGGGTGTTTTCTGTGCAGGCAGATGCTGCTGCAAAGATACATGATTTATCGTTTCTGAAAATGTAAGTAGCTTTAAGCACATGCACTGTATCAATATAAGTCTTCTAAGCTAACAGGGATGGCTAATGTTTTCTAAAGGTTATTTCAAAGTTCTTTAAAAAACATTTGTGCTGTAACATTAGTAGAACAGTCTTTAACATAGTGGTTATCAAAAATGTTATTCTAAAGAAGTTTGTGTAATGTTAAAAATGATTAACGAATGTTAAAAATGATTAACGAAATGTTTCAATAATGCTTTTTGTTGCCCTTATAGAAACATTAAGGAAACATTCTAGCAACCTTAAACTGACAGCTAGATTCCCTCATAATTTAAGCCCTGACTTTAGCATTGCTAGCCTCAGCTGATCTAAAGCTAATAAAGAAAAATTAATGACTTTAAATACCCATGTTGCGGCGCTAACACCAGCTTTATGAGTAGTTAGCGAGTAAGATGCAAGTTCTAACACTGAGATATTTGTAGAAAATTTGTGCAGCTGTTCAGTGCATTTGTCCCTGTGAGTCATTGTGCACTAAAACAATGACTATAGAGACACCAGACATGTATGTTGTTTTTACAGAGCGTTTGTCCCGTATATGCGGTTAAACCCTGATTCCCCTGCACTCCAGGTGTGCGGTTGAACGCCCGCCACCCGGCCAGTGGCATTTTGACAATAATAATGCCGGAAAGGAGGGGCGTGAGACTCGCAGGCCACACAGAATTAACAGAGTAAAGAATGCTTTACTCACTACAGTGTAATTATGGAGCTCAGCGGGGGGCTCTGAGGAAAAAGGAGGGCAAAAGAAAAGAGGAAAAACTATACAAACCATACAATGCAGATTGGGAGATTCATTAAGACTTTCTCATTAGAGCCCCATTACCTTTGAAACTCTAACAAAGCCACAGAGGTGCCATTAGGAACAGAACAGAGTCTGGAACAATTTTAGCTTTTCACAAGAACAACTAATGGCTCCTTATAAACGCCTCACAAATGGCAGGCATCTTTTGAAAGAGCGCATGTTGTTTTACAGCACGAATGCATTGATGCAAAGTATATTTAAGCATGTTTTCTCATATTCGTTAAGTGGGGGGCAAGAAATTTATGGTTGATATTTGAGTCATGAAATTCAGGGCTGTTTATGTCGCCTGCTGGGTGTGTGAAATTAAGAAAAGTAGTTTTTTTTCCTGGTTTGTCTTAAGCATTTGTAAATTTGAATCATAGTTTGATGAACAAATTAACAACAATGATGAATCTTTTACTTTTCATTTCAGCTTTTTTTCTTACAGGAAGGATGCAGAGAGACAGGAAGTCTTCAGTCGAGTGTTTGACCCGTGCTGTAAAGATCTACAGAGGAGAAACGACACACACTCTCAACAGGTGAATGTGTAGAAAGCAAGCCATCAACCTTTCGCTGTATGACACGGTGACATTCATTTTCTGTGCATCCAAAAATTATTCTTTTTTTAATGAGAAACTCACAGCAGGGTTTCTGATTGGCTGCTGTACGAACATGAGTGATAAATCCTGTTCCTTATAAAGCACACACTTTTTCCCAGTACTTCAAAAAAATCCTTTATTGAAATTGAATTTGAGTCTGAAATTGAAAAGGTGTTGTATCCAATAAAGCGGTTGGATGAGACATGAATTACCTTATATGGATAATGAGGTTCCCAACTAACAATATTTTTTCAAGGTTGTGAAAACATTTCCCTAACATTTCCAAGTAACAAAACACTAAATGTTATTTAGAACTTTCTAGAAATGTTAAAAAACATCCAGTTCTTTAGACATTGTATTATAGGTAGAACGTTATTGCATGATTGTAGAATTTTATTCAAACATTTTCTTAAATCTGTAATGTTTTCAATCGCTCCCTTAACTGCGTAAGAATAACGTTTTTGACACGACATATATCATTAAAAACGTTCTACTAAGGTTACTGCAAGAACATTATCAAAATGTTAAGAGAATATTCTAAGAGCATTTTCTGTTAGCTGGGGTGTCATTTTGGTGTGATTGTGTTGTAAGTGCCTAAGCTTTCACAGATCAGATCAGCAGTCATCTTTTAAGCAATAGAAATAGTTTCTGATACAGGTGTCACCTGCAGGGCTGCATTAAACAGATATTAGGAAACCCCTTTTCCTTCTAATTCCATTTCAGCCCTTCACCTCTGTCATATCTTCTTTAATCGAGGATGGATTTATTATTGTGTTTTCAAACACAGAGATAAACAGTCTAATATGACATCAGGGCAATATTGGGGGCGTCATAAATGGGCACAAGGGGAATTAGAATTATACAACTTCCTGTGACCTCATCAGTCAGTACACGCACATATTTGACTCATGCAAAATGATACACTTCAAATAAACAGATCTGAGTGAATTTTTATGTTTTTTTCTTGTTTATTGTGGGTTTTGTTTAAAGAAAAACATCTTTGATGTGCATTTAGGAGAATGATTCACTCTGCTGTTATGCAAGATGTTTTTAAAAGGTTTTTAAAGGCATGCCATTTGCTTCTGTATACGACACAACTAGCAGCCATCCTATTTTTAAAATTTGAGTGATTAAAAATTAAAACACTGTCTCTAAATGTTTTACTTATTCAGTCACAAAAGTGTATTTGTGATCAAAAATTATTATTTTGTCTTCTACAGTAATGATATCTGGACTTATCTGAAAATAACAGAAGATAAGGTAAACATACTGTATAAATTTACTGAGTAATATTTCCTAGAAACGGTTCTTACGCAATTTTTTCTTTAAGCAAATGTGTCTTATTTAAGAAACTGTGTAAATTAAAGTATTCTATTCCAAAGAGAATCAGTACAGAGAGTTATTTGGTCAGTACGCTGAAATTATTGGCCCAGCTGACAAAGTATGTGAACCGCCTCATGTCAGCCTTTCATAAAAGACTCTTATCTCAGGGAGTTCTGATAGAGCTGGGCAGATTTGTTGCAGCTGTTAATACCAATTAGGTCAACACACTTTCAACGGATGAGTTTTATTCCCTCAGTGTCCTTGAATGCCAGTGAAACTTTAAAAATGCATTAAAAACAAATTTGTGCGCCACAGGGTTCAAACCAATTGCACGCCCGGTTCGTCTGCCTCCCCGGTGATGAGTCTGAGTTTTGCAATACCAAAATTTTTACTTGCAATGCTTTTTCTGCAATATCTTATTTTTTTACTTAGAAAGCTGATGTTGGGCAGATACCCTGCGACAGAGGAATAAGATCACGTTCTGGATTCGGAACCGAGATCCTGGTCTTCTGCATTCACACTGAAGCTGAATCTGTGGTGATTACTCACTGAGGTATTGATTTTCAGGCCGTAGCGGTACTGTCTGTCTGCATATTAATATGAATGTCGCGTCTTTCTCCCCGTGTTTAATTTCTTTATATCTTCATAATTGATTAATGCTCTTTTGTGAGGAAAGGGATGAATAATTTATAAGCCCCGATAGCCTCTGGCTAATGAGAAAATGCTTAATTTCGTTAAACGTGTCTGTGTTGTGAAGCCTCTGTTGATACTTCAGAAAAACACTCCAGAAATACGAAGCAAGCTGGCAAGAGCTCGCAACAGGATAATTGTCTAACTGGCATGATGTTAATGAAAGACTGAAGAGATTTTGCTGAGAAAATGCACCTGATTGTAAGCATCTGTTTCACAGATTTGATGAATGTAGTTTTAATTGTCTCCCCGACAGCCCGGCTGGCAGAGTCCCATTGAAAATGTGCCAGCCACGAAATGAGGCAAATTAAATGAACAGCACTTATCGCTAACAAGGAGCGTAATTAAATATGCAGATAGGTACAATAATATCATTAACCTCGCCAGCGTACGGCGCACCAGGGCTCGCGTTCGTTTTTTCTTCATTCTGTACGCGTGCTGATCAAAGCGGACCTCTGCCACGAGCGCTCTTGTTGGAAATTTGCCAACAAGACGTTTCATGTTTGTCGTCGCGTTAATGTCTGCATGTTAATGAACTCGAGGTTTTGCTAATGACTGTATTATGCGACAAGCCCCGTATCTGCACTTCATAGTCGTGAATTATCAAAGCCGGGCATGACTTCAAATACGAGATACGCTTTTTCTCCCAACGTAGTTGTTGAGTTGTCAGAACAAATATTTATCTGATGGGAAACGTTGCACTTTGGTTGTGAGATTGTTTGCATGTCTGTTAGTTTGGCACTTGTGTTGTTCGTGTGCCACCGCCGCTAATTCCCTCATAATGTGGCATATTATGATAAGCTGTGGGGCGTTGAAAACGTTTACCAACCGCAGTTTGATACAGTGCCAACTGTGCTAGCTGGCATCGCCACCTGCTCTGTGAGGGGCCACAGATGCCCTCTTAGAGGCAGAGAGAAAACCTCACTTGTGTTTGCTAACGACTCTAATGCGCGCGGCAGAGGCAGCTAATTGTATTTGCATCTAAATGGGAGCTGTAGTTCTCATCGTGTGCAGAAGCTATGAAACAAGAGGCCAAAGAGCCGTGTGTCTTTATAAGGCCAAGACACTGTGACAAAACCCTCTCTCCCTCCAGATTTCAGTGGCACCATGACCATATTTATTCTATTAACCAGCGACCGGCATGCGTTTCTATTTTTGTTCTGTCAAGCAAGCTAGACCAGCCTCTGGTTTTGGCTAATGTGGGCCGCAGTCTTAAACATCCTTTCCGTTGTGGCACACGTTTGTTTATATCAGTTTCTGTTTTTCTTTTAGCCGTGTCTGTTTTGACAACTTTCAAGAATTGTTGAGTAAGGTGTTCATAAACAGTCTGTGGTTCCTGTATGAGGTTATTTAATACAGCTGAAGTGGCCGGTGTTTATGTAAAATTTAAGGGTAGATGGGGCCTAATTGTGCAATTTATTTCCCTTAGTTTTGCAAAGTGATTATTATTGCATCTGAATATATGAAAGAGACACTGTTTCTGGTCAGAAAAAGTGGTTTAAAAGCGAAATGTTGAGCCGTTTTTAAACCCAACCACAGAATTTGAAATTTATTATGAATGTGGGATGAAAACCAGCCGAGACAAGATGGTTTTGTTTCTTATAAAAGTGAAGAAACATTCTGAGTTCTAACAGGAGAAAAGATGAATTCCCAGCTAACAATTTGAGGTTGTAAGAACATTTACATAATGTTTCAATTCATAATAAAAACAAAAATGCTATTTTGAAAGTTCTTAGAAAGTTTTAGTTAGAACGTTGCTTTGGCGTTATTGCTTGGAGAACATTATTCAAGCATTTTTTTTCAATTCTGTAATGTTTAAAACATCCCATGAACAATGTAAGAAAATTGTTTTGATGTGATATATAATGTTTAAATTACATTCTACTAGCATTACTTTCTCAGAATGCTGGCTAATGTTCTCTGAATGTTCCAGCTGGGTTTCCACCGTGGTTGAGTCATCATGGTTCTCCGTATGCTCTTGGCGCGTCACATGAAATGCGGTGGGACAACCACAGGCATCTACTTAAAGAGACAGTGGTATTGAGGGGAACCCGGATAAGATTTATGCTTAACAGGAACCGGTTGCACCTCGTGCCAAACGGTTCATTTGCAGCGACACTGACAGGGGAAAACGAGTGACATGTTTACTGGGTTTACAGCTTTTCCAATTAGACACATTTGGAAATTGGTTTTGTTTGATAATGTTTTCTTTTGGCTTAGTGTTGACTTTTGATATATCGTTTATACGGTCTTGTGTTTTGACCACAGGCTGCAAGAGTGACTGACTGAAGAACAAAATTCTCTGTTGCTTTATGTGGAAAGTTTAGTGTATGTCTAGCATGTTTTCCCAATTTTCTGTTAAATATTTAGGGCCTTGATCTGATATGACAGTCCTCTAAGTCCTGACAAAAAAACTAAACAAAATTAGTGAAACATTAGTGCACACCCAGTGCCTGAAAAAAACTGACATATTTTTGTTTGTCATGCAACACAACACATATAATGCTTTATTTGTAGAGTGCTTTGTTAAATGCATAATCCAACATAACATTGGAGTGCTATTAGTCTATTGTCTTTGTTAGCATACATGATTATTTAGTTATTGATATGGCTGTAAAAGTGAATGTTGAGCAAGCATTGTCTTAACGTTTGTTTACCTCAGTACGTGTTTGACAGTCAGTTAGACCTGGTAATGAACCACATTGTAATTTTTACACTCCTTTTTTACACACAAAAATCCCCAAATCACCCATTTCACACGTGATCACAAATGTCCACTTGACTTTCACAAGTTGAAAGACATGGTCAGATGTGAAACGTGTGGTTCTAAGGTAAAATGTCATGTCTTTTCTGTAAAGGAGTGTAAAAGTTTACACTTGGATGTCTTTTCTATAAAGGCTTGGCTGCCAAACAGCCAGTATATAGCAGATGATTGGCAACAAGTTCATTGAAGGTTTAAAGCAAAGTGTCCTGTCTCTGAAAATCTGTTGTAGCAGTGCTGTGTTCTTCATCATCATAATCCTCTCTCTGAAATCCTCCAAAATGCAAAGCAGCAAAACTGAAAGTTAGTTGAAAGTCATTAGAGCATATTAGTGGAGGTCCGCATGTTCCCAGGGGGCTTCTAAAACACAGCGTGATTAGGCGACAGCTTTCAAAACACTGTTGTTTTCGTGCAAGAGACGAGAGAGAGAGAGAAAGCGACAGAGTTATGCTGCCTGCCCGCTGCGTTTCCTGCGCTAAATCTTGAGGAGTTAGCAAGATTTAATCCCATTTTTGCCACAGTGTTTTCACTCGCGGCCACTTTGCATAAGAAGTGTCCATTATGCACGCTAATGGGGAAATGTGCTTTGAATTGAGTCAAGGGTCTTGGCATCAAACTTTAAAAAGCGCACCAACGCGCGGCCCTAATGGGAGCACATTGCCATGAGAAGATCATTTATCAGAGCCGCTGATTCACCAGTCCTGTGCCCTTGTCTTATTGTGTAAAATGATTTAGCTTCTAATTACTATCCATCCCATCAGAATTGCAAATATCAAGGTCCATTTGGGATACGGTGGTTTTGGGATATCAGATAACTTTAAACAGATTAAATGACATCATATCTCTGTAGAAGATGATGTACATTAGTCTGAATGATTTACTCTTCTAACTAGTAATAGAAAAGTCTGTCTTTCATCTGATTATGGGAGTTAGTTAACCGTGACTGTTCCTGCTGTTACAAACGCATCATGCATTTTGCACGACCAGGGTTTGTTTGTTCCTGCCTGCAGAATGTACTTGATCCTGGCTTTTACTGTAGCTAGGTGTATGAGTAAGAGATGGCCTAGCCTCTCGGACCCGGTACGTCTTTTATACACTGTACTCTAGGCATAAATGTTTTAAATCCCTTGTCATAACACTCACTAGCTTACACATGACAGCTGGTATCAGTTGCTGTAGATCCATTCTGAATATTTTATAACCACGTCTTCAAACTCAGAAAAGCTTTTTCTTACGGCACATCAAAACACGCTTCCTAAACTGAAATCGAACGACTAATTTTTGAGTAAGAGTAGTTGTGTATTTTGAGAGCGAGATACTTGGAAGTTTTGATGGTCAGGTTTTAAAATCACTTGAGGATAACTATGTTATAAAAACTTTAAAAACTTAGTTTGGTCTTTGAAATGATGGTTATATAAACAGTGTGTGTGTGTGTGTGTGTGTGCACAGTGACCTTCATATTGGGACAATAAAGTGAAAATTGCAAATATTAGTTAATTGTCACAATACTTGGCATGGGGTGAAACTGTTTTTTTCCTGTGACAAATAGCAAATTGTGATACTCTTTTGCAATTATTTCTGTACTGTCCCAAAACATTAAGCATAAGCCGTCTTACTCCTGACCTTGCATGCATGGAAAAGGTAGTTCACCATGGTAACTTGGATCTCCAGTCCTAGTGGTTCCTCGTTCCTCTCCGCTCTCCTCACGCTGTACTTTTATTGGCTGCACAATTGAAATGTCATGCTTGGCCAGCAGAGGAGCCTGTAATTTTTAACGCGTGATTAAACGTCGCCGCTAAATGGAAAACACTGCTGGACTTGACCACAAAATGGAGGACGTGAACACAGAGGTGCAGACAAACCGAACGAATAAAGTGCTGTTTTTAAGACGTGTAAAAAAGGCTCATTTGTATTTTTGGACAGAGGTAAAAGTTCCATTTTAGCGAAAGATGTGGCGCATCAAACGTGTCACTGATGTAGAGCCAATCAGGTTCAAATGAATATTAATGAGCGGGAATATTAATTACCTCTGGGAAATGTTGTCGGCAGCTTAGCTTTGCTAACATGCGCGTCACCTTTGGCTCGCTGGCTTCAGAGATGGATTTCCCAGCAGGCATCACTGCTGCTATATTTGGATGTCATTTCTGCCGTCTCTCTCTTTTTCTTTATATCTGTGTCTCTCGCTCACTTTATTCTTTTTTTTGATACAGGACCATGTGAAGGAAGATCATGCAATATCGGTGATTTCAGAGCAATGTTTTACAGCAGGTGGGGATGTTCCGTAATTCAAACAGTGATATTAACATAACAAAATAGGCTTTTCATTATTCACAGGAGATGTGTGTGCATAGTATGACACTATCAAAATAGACTGTTTACATTTACAGAATAGTTCAGCCAATTTGCATTATTCTGTTTATATATATAAAAAATGAAATTTTGGAGAATCTTCTGGTAGGTCTTTTCTATGCCATCTGCTCACCAAAGTTATTATGAGCTGTAGGTTGCCAACATAGAGCTCTACCACTTGAGCTACATGAACACCAATATTGTACAATATTTACAGTAAAGATTTTCCTGTAGCAAGCTGTTACAATCAAATCACTGAATGAGCGAATTGACCTTCTTTAAAATTCCCAGAAAAAATGAAATTTATATAAAGGAACTACATGGCTAACTATTTTTTTTGTTGATCTATTCCTGTAAAACCCTTTGACTCTACTGTGATATTTCCACGCACACTTACTCCTATTTTAACTTTTTTTGACAGCACCTTTCTAATAAATTACACCTATTTGAAAAACGAACTTATTCAACTTTTAAGTGCACTATGCCCGCTGGACCTTTGCTTAAAACTGTACGCCATTGAACAGCAGAGATTATCTTAGATCCATTGATTGAACTTTAAAAGAACTCTCTGCACACTAAAGAACTCAAAAGGTGAGTAGAGTTTAATTCAGAGCCTGTCTTTCTGAGTTTATACCTACACGTTTCTACACATTTCTCCACTCTTAGCTTTTGCAAGATTCTCATTTTAATGCTAATGCCAGTATGAGCTTTATATAAGGATTAGTGACTGGTTTTCACCTTGAACATTTGACTTGTTTTAAAAAGTTTTGACTTACACTAAGAGAAGTACAAATTTGAGTTACTTATCATGGTTATAATAGCAGTACCACTTGCTACGTAAGTGTCTAAATATCAGTTTTGTCAAAAACATATTTAGTAAAACAACGTTACATAACCCGTATGCTGCATTTAACCCATCTAGTGTGGTTTGAACATAGACCCGGAGCAGTCGACAGCACTGTGGCGCCCAGAGACCATTTGGGGTAAGTGCCTTGCTTAAAATCACCTCAGTTGTTCCCTGCCAGTTTTAGGATTCGAACCACCAACCTTCTGGTTATGTTTGACTCTACCCAGCAAGCCATAACTGCCCATTAGCTGAATTATCTGAATGTTTCACCATAAGGCTTTGAATGATTTGTTTATTTGAATGTTATTTAAATCACAGATAATAGCAACGCATGGTAAATGAATAGTTGCTGTATGTTAGCATCTCATTTCAAGTGCTAAAACGCCACAGGACTGATGTACATTAAATTGACAAAGCTTATTGATTTATTTAGTTTTGGATTTGCCTGGTGTTTTGCACATAAACTTCAATGCCGTTCATATGGGAACGGTTGAATTGATTTTCTTAACTTAAGACCATATGCTAAAGATTTTTGGATAAGCTTCCTCATTACTTAAGCTACAATCAATAAAGAAGAGCATCTATTAATGAACGGGCAGTTTGTACAGCTAACTGCTGAAATGGGCCACCGTTCGTCTGCTGGCTGGCCAATCGATGATGTAGGTCTTTAAGTGAGCTCCAATTGGTTGACACTGTGGTTTATGTTTTATGTCAAAGCTCACAGGCTTTGTGAAAGTGAAAGAGTCAAAGAGTCTCTCATGTTTAGTGATCTCCAAAACAATGATGGAGGTGTCTTCATTTGTCCACAACTAAGTTAGAAGTCTGGTGTCACCAGCGAACGCTTTTTGTTGTACAAATGTTTCTGTAACCTTTCCATTAAGTAACAAAAATATATTAGAACAAAATGAGTTCTAGGAATCTTCAAAACACCCAGGTTTTAGATGTATTAACATTTTTGCTTGGTTGCACAAATTCGAAAGTCTGTTTTGATAGAAATAGTTTAAATATTTTTTTCCAGTTTCTTGCCTGTAGATTTTTACTACAGCTTTTACCTCAGTTTCTGTGTCAAATATTTAACCCTTCATTTATTGTTTTACAATATATGTGGCAATACTGAGGAATATAAATCTATAAAAATACCTGCGCAAGGTTTTACTCCAAAGGTGTCACAGTTTTAAGGTCATAAATATGGAAACGGCACGGAAAAGAATCAAAGCCTATTGTTGTATGTCCTTTTCTCGTGTAAAGTTTGCTTTAAATGTCACACATTAGCATATGAACTTTTAAATGAGCTTGTTTGCACAGTAATGCCGGCATGTAAATACAGGTATTGAATGCATAGGTTGAATAAGAGAGGGTCGGGTGAGACTTTGGTCTTCCTGTTGTTAATTAAGGCACAGCGAGGGATCTCTCGCCTGTGCTGGTACTCAGATTGACTGGTTAGGTGTGTTTCTAAAAAAATGTGCTTTTAACTCGAATCGCTGTGATGGAAATCGTCTGTGCTGTCTTGATTTAGGCAGACGCGATTGACAAGCATCCGTCCCAATATAAAATACTTCATGCATAATTCAGACTCTCTGCTATCCCTTGTTGTTGTTGTTGAGGTGTGTGTGTGTGTATGTGTGTGTGGTAGACGGCAGACACAGCATCTGGGGACCAGCAGTAGTAAAAGACAGACAGATGGAAAGAAAGAGAGCTGTGCACTGATGGATATGAAAGAATTATGATAAGAGAGATATCAATGTGCAAATACTGAGTGATACTCAGATGTACAAATACAAGTTGCGCTTCGAAACAACTGCATTTCATTTTTGTTGCTATTATTAAACATCCTAATAATAATAATATGATAAAGCGCTGTTGTTGTTTAGGCTTGTTGTTTGTAGCATTTTAAATTATAATAATGGAAACATTTATTAGATATTGTCACACTTTTACCTAAAGTTACGTTTTGAACTTTTATTTTACTCTCTTTAAGTGTCATGTCGTGAGAGAAACAGACATTATGTAGTCCATACCTTCAGTACATAAAAATGATTTAATATGTGCTCTGCTCTTAGCATTAAACAGCGCTTATGTCAGTTCTGTGGTGACTCCATTTTCTTTCCCTGAAGTGTTTAAACATAAAACTCTGGTAATAAAGCAATTTAGCGTGTAAAACACTCCAGCTGTTTGTTACCTGGAGCAAGACTTCCTGCTGTCATTATTGCCAGACAAACCCATTAGGCTTGCATGGTAAACAGAAGCCTTTCTAACAGGGAACATACTTGGAATATTGTCTAAAGTTCTCTAAAAGTTATCTCAAAGTTATCAAAAACGTTCTGGCAATATCGTTTGTAGAACCTTAAGAAAAGCATTATTTTTAATTTGTTAGTAGTATGTTTTTAAAACGTTACAGAATACCACGCAATAACGTTAATACAACATCTAAAAAACTGGATGTTTTGAATGTTCCTAGAACTTATCATTTTAAATGTTTTTCTAACAAAGGGAATGTTAGGGAAACGTTTAAGCAACCTAACATTGTTAGCTGTAAGCCTGGATCAGACGCCACATGTATAATCATGTTTGCAGCACTGAATTCTCTGACCTTTCAGTGACCTGACAGAATGCTAGTGACCCAGTCAGAAAACTTAATTGAATCTACCTTGTGGCTGTGCGATTTATAAAAAATGAAACTGAAGCTGAAATATGTATGTGCTGTGTACCATCTAGATATTACAAATATTTATGAAATGAAAGAGAAACCATGGCTAGCTTTCTCATTACCTCTCGGATCCTTTGTATAGGAATATTCCTATTGGATAATCAGATTTATTTGCAGTTTTCTCTAAGCCTCTTAGTGTTTACGTTTAAGATTAATATTTGCAGTGATATAAATACCTAGTTGTGATTATAACAGATTTTTTGTTGTTGTTTAATCTAGAATTCCTCTTGTGAATTCCTTGTGCTTTAAAAATTGTGCAGATCTGAGGTAAAAGTTGTGTTTAAGATGGTGTGATGGAATGAGAGGAAGAGAGAAGCATCAGACTGATGAGGTGGACTGTCACGCTGATGTCTGTCTGTGATTGGATTTGAGGAATCCTGTCATTCACAAACAGCACAAAGCGCCTCAGAACAGAATCTCACTCCTGACTGACCAATCACAGCACTAACATCAACATCAGGCTCAGGCTACAGGCTACATACTCTGGCATACACTATATATGTATATGTATTTTTACATATATATACAAATATACAATCAATATAATTTTGTGCTAAAATGTTAGCAAACCTTTCATTCTTTCATAATTTCATCCCTATTTTTTCAAATTATCGGTTCCTGTTTTGAAAATAATGTTCAACATTTTCTTTCATCTGTAACTTTTTAAAAATATTTTTGAAATATTGACCTAAAATATGTTACATTAAAAATATTCTGCTGACATTAAGAATGTTTGAAAACTGAACGTTCATCAGCCGTGTTTCAACTGCTTGTCCTTCTTTAAACCCAAAACACTGCTGGGCAGGTGGAATATCAATGGTGTGAGAAGACCCTGTATCTCAGTGTTTTGTTGTTTCAGACGGGCCTGCAGGAGTGCTCTAGGTCACAGAATTTCAGCTCTGCGTGGCTGAAGAGACCCGGTTGTGTCTTAAATCGATTTTATATTTCTGGAACAGAGGTTTCCTCAGATCCCAGAGCACTGTAATGAGGAAGAGGCTAAAGCCAAGCTAATGATGGTAGCAGGCTCACCTCCGAAACATTATTGATGTCCTGTCACATTTTTCTGTTTGCAAATGAGGTGTAATATTCAAGAAATAAAAGCAGCATTTCATGAATTAAATTATTGATGTAGCTCGCACCGAATTAAATCGGTTTCAAAGTTTGCTCTGTCAACCTTGAAATACGATGTTTTCCTTCTCATACATCCGCCTCCCCAGTTAACAATTTTACATTGTAAAAATGTTTGCTTAACATTTCCATTAAGGAACCAAAATGCTAAAAATGTCGTTTTGAACATTCTAGTAAAACATTTCAATTAGTTATTTTAAATGTTAGTCAAACGTTTTAATTCTGTAACATTTTTGAAACGCTTCACTAACTAGCTAAAAAATAATGTTTTTGATATATGATGAATAAAACTAACTTAAAGAAAATATTTTTAGGCAACTTTAGAGAACATTAGCAGACGTTCTGTGAACGTTCCCTGTTAGTCGGGTCGATCTCTGCTGTCCTTTCATTATGCATAACAAATCTATAAGCTGTTAGCTCATTAAGCTCTGCTCTGTTTGCCACACGCCAGCCAAGGACAAGCAGCCTGTTGTTTGTCTGAGGTCTGAAAACAATAATCATCTCTGTAATAACATGGCTAATGACCTTTAATTGGAATTGAGCTCAGACTTAATGACTGTTAGCATCATCTGACATTACGCCCACTCCCCTGGGTGAGCGTGCACGTGTGTGTGCGAGCGTGCACGTGTATATGTGGGCGAGTTTACCTAACCATATACTGGAGACAAATTTGTACCCAATAGTCAACAAAACCTGCCAAATCGGAGCAAAACCTCCTTTTGAAGACATCCTTAATTGAAAATAGTAAAATATAGTAAAAAAATGTATTGTAAAAATGCATGTTTTTTGTAAGGGTTAGTGTGTGGGTTAGGTTATATTTTGTATTACTAGCTATGTATAAAAACAATTTGAGTCTGTAGGTTGTACTTATTTAGACAGACAAACGTGTGTGTGTGTCTGTGTGGCGGCTACACAGCAAAAGCAAGACAATACAGTAAATAGTGAATTGTGAGACGCAGCCAAGCTTGTAGAAAATAACTATTTGAGGGATGGCGCATGAGCTGAGCGCTGTAATTTTGACAGCTGGCAAAGTGTGGTGAGGCGGGAGCTAAGGGTGAGATCTCGTATCTCAGAACCACTGATGAATGACTCTAATTAACAGATGAAATCAACCATGTGAAGACAGGCTATCGCTGCAGGTCCTGTTTGGTGGTTTTGTGCTCCTGGTGTTGGACTCATCCATCTAAATATCACTGTTCTTTGTTGTTGTTCTGGAGGGCAGGAGGAGGGGCCGAAGACCTCTGATGGGTCAGAGGAATCAAAGATGGACATGAAGGGTGGTTGAAGGTCATTGTTCTTCTATGTCTCCTTGCTGGATGTCTCTCGTTCTTCTTTATTCTGTCCTTCATCAATTTTAGCTGATGTATGTTCATTTAATTTTTGTTATGGGCAGTCTGTGACATGTTACCTGTTTCTGTTGACTTCCTGTGGTGAAATGTCTCTCTCCCTCACTCTCAGAGCTGTTATAATTGTCAGAGCTAAATTAAATTTAGTCAATTTACTAATGTATGAAGTTTTTGTTAATTATAAACTCCAAAGCACGTTTTTTTGTCAGTAATTTAACAGAGGGGTATAAAACTGTCCAAAGTGTACTGTAGTTTACTACACCACACAGAGTGCAGGTTTCTTTCTCTCGTTCCCCCTCTCTCTCAATCTCTCTCTGTTACTCTGTCCCTCCCTCCTCTGGCCATGCATCAGAATACCTGCTCGGTGTCTTTCAACACACACACACACACACACACACACAGCAGTGCACATGGGCAGACAGAGCCACCAGCTGGAATTTCCTGTGTTCAGTGACTGTTCAGTGTTCAGTTTATTCTCTTACGAACTGCGTTTGTAGTCTCCAATGAATAATCCACTGGCTGCAATAAGCACTGGACACTCACTTATTTAAATAGAGGAGATATAAAAGAGTAATGAATTCTAATCTTACCAGCGCTGTTTAATTTGTATTGATATTTTTTATACAGCCTGAATGGTGCTTAATATTATTTTTGTCAAGTGTTTTTTACACATGGATTAAGGGTTATGAATTGAGTTTATAGGTTGTTTTAATAGTTAAAGTGTTATCCCAGGCGTTATGGCCACACCTCTGCCCTGATTTATGTCTCTGTTTTGCTAAACTAATATTTGTAGCTGCATATATGCATGTATGATTATTGATATAGGGGCTGATAAATTAGTTTTCTGATGACACAAATTTTCTGACATTACAGCCGGCTAATGCAAATTCTCTGTCACTTGCTCGCCCCCTCTCTCTCTTTCTCTCTCTCCCAGCCGTGGTGTGTCGGACCGCGTCATTTTAATCACGCTCGTTTGCGCGATTATTTTAAAGGGTCCGCGGCGCGAAGGAAGAGGGGATTTCTCATCGCCTCCTGCCCGCAAGTTCACGGCATTACTCAGCGTGAGCTATTGCAGGAGAGACCGTAGCTCTCAAAAACCAGAGTTAAATGGGTCATCTATCATCTGAATTTGTGTCTGGCTGACTTGTCTGAACATCACGATGATTTATAGCTGGAATTGGAGAAGTCGACCACGCATGTTTCTTAGTTTATCGTTTTATGCTGCCTTCAATTAAACCTCTGTAAACAAGATGATGGCTTTACAACATCGTCCGGCTATAAAGGGCAGTAAAGATTTTGCATAGAGATGTGTAGCCCTCAAATTTCCTCTCGGGTGTTTCTGTCGAGTTTGGGCTTTTGTTGTTTGCTTTTTTCTAAATAAATGATGTTCAGTTAATTCTTCATGAACTAAATCTTATAATTTGACTAATATCTGAAAATATCATTAACCCAGCTAACAGGAAACATTTTGAGAATGTTGGTTAATGTTCTATTAAAGATATTCTAGAGTTACCAAAAAATGTCTCTACAGCTTAGTTTTTGGTTACTGTTATATATTATATAGATCAGAAACATTTTTTTAAAAAGTACTGCTTTTGTAACTAATAGGAATGTTAGGAAAACATTCTTACAATGTAAAAACATGTTTTTGTTAAAGTTCATATAGACCTATTTAAGTTTAAGAACGGTGGCATTGTTTAAAGAGGGTAAAATTAATCAGTGTACCATCATGAGCGCTAGTTAATCACAGGCCTTAGCGTTTTATTAACAAAATGATGTATCTGCTTCAAATTACCATATTAGGACATTTCCACCCAACCCCCCTGTACCCCACTTCTCACATTTTGTCATTTGAAATGAAACCTTGATTAACAACATTTTTAGTCAGGGCCACGGAAAGAGAAACTGATGCTAATGAGGGGGGGAAAAATCATAAATATTACATGCATTGTGTCATGGCTTCCTCATTTACCTCAAAGTATCTCTTTTAATTTAATAGGTGTTTTTAAGCAATGTTTTGGTTGTCAGACGGTCGGAGAGACTAAGATGTATTGATATGAAAAATATTCATTTTAATTTTAACTTGCAGGTACAGCTTTTGTGGCATTCGGCCTGTTTGAAAACCATCGTCTTCACGTACGACCACATGAAAGATGAGACCGGCATCCATGTGTGAATCTGATGAAAAATACAGCTTTGATTTACTAGGTGCATCACTGCCAAGAGACAGGACCCCCGCCCCGCCCCATTGCACTCTTCCTCCTCATTTTCACCACATTTGGCCCAATTGTTCCTGCACTCAGAACCCTGCCGGGCCCCAGTGCATGCTGGGATGAAGGTGATGGAGAAAAGAGTGTGGTGGGGTTGACGGCACCTTGAAATTAATAGAGGGTTCTGAGCCCCTCCGTTTTTAATAACATAATGTTTGGACACCCTTCGCACAAGGTTTTTTCACAAGTCTGTCCGCCCAGACCGGAAAAGTCTGATTCCCGTCTGTGTGTTTGTAGTCGAAGTCCAGATGTGTGTTCCCTCCCAAGGGGACGCAACGGAAAGACGATCCAAAGAATCATGGGCCCTTAAATTTCATGCATCACCATTCCTACGTCTGCGAACGTTGCATAGCGGGTCGCTCCTTCTTGGATAAATAAATCGCAGATGGTGTTCAGATCACAGCGAATGGTTGTTCCTGACTGTATAAACTTCCAGTATTGCTTTTTCTCTCTCTCATCCTGTCTTGTTAAAGCTCATATTTGCTGTTGACATAATGTGAGTACTTAATAATTTTATATAATTTTAGCCAATGTATTCTGGCACCTGTGTTACACATTTAAAAATCTCTAAAATAGGACCTGATGGTATTTTGGCTTGTTTTTTATAACCTCGTCTGGTGACCCTAATGCTAATTTTGTCCCTAAATCTTCTTTTGTTTTAATAATCCATGAAAAATGTCTGTTTTTCTGCTCTCTTTTTTTTTGCTGACTGGCGCTTCAGTGTAGATCGTCCATTTTTTTTTGTCTAATCGAACATCAATTTCAAATGTGTTGAATGTGAAAATTACAAGAACTGATTTGGATAATTTGCTTATTGTGACTAACTTTGCCAGCGCAGGTCACAATTGGACCAATTTTGATAATTAACTAATAGCTTGATTATCATGAAATGATTATGTAAAGGTTTTGTTCATAATCGCATGTAGAATGTTGATTCATTTTGTGCCTTTAAATGATTTGAAAGTCAACACAGATTTTCTTTATTCCAGGTCCGCATGGAGAGGAACAGCAGATGAATGAGAGTCTGGCCGTTTAAAGGAAGCAGCTTACACTTGGTCAGTGCCTGTTGTAATACATAATGATTTTACCAGTAGTGCTGGAGCAAAATCAACATATGTGAACGACCAACTCGCTGCTGTGCATGTATCATTCCCCTTATTGACATCATTCTGTAATCTGTGATTTATTTAGTTTGCTCATTTCCTGTAGTCGCTCACTGAGGTTGTGCTTTCGAGGCAAAAGCGACCTTTGAGGTACGCCCTCATCTCGAAATGTCAAAGCGCTCCCTTCGCCGGCCAATTGGCATGCGCATCGCGCACTTGATCTGCATATGAGTGAGATTTTGGTGGCTTGCCAGGGATTCGCTGAAGAAGACATCAGAGATGAAACCGAGTGGTTTTCCCACCTGCAGCTAGCGCCGATTAGCCCCAGAGCAGCGAGGGGAGGCCCACAAGCACAGCTGTGAAAATACAACCCGCTTAATTTAATTACCGCCGCTAATTAATTCATATCTGCAGCCAAAGGAAAAGGACTTGAGTAAAGAAGTCATTAGCCTACTTACTTAATTAATTGTCTGTGGTGCCGTTTGAGCTGCGTCTTCATTATCTGATGTTTGGCCTTGGCACCAGTTTAGCGTGTTTGATGAAATCTGGTCCCGGCGATAATTTGTCCCGTCACGTTCATGTAATGAGAGTGTTAAAACTCCATATGGCAGCGTTTGCGCTCGAGTGCCTGTTGAAAATGTGGCTTCCTGATACTAAATCACTGAGAGTGTGTTTGTGTGTGTGTGTTGCGTGTGGCTTGCTGAGGTAGCTGTATAATTTTAATTCGTGTTATGTCTGCATATATATTTTTTCCCTAGATCTGCTTCAAAGATATAGGATGTTTATTTGCAGTGTGGTGGAGGGTGTGTGATCATGAGAGGGTGTGTGTGTGTGTGTGTCAGTCACCATCCATCGACTGCTACGACTGCTGCCAGCCTTCTGAGCTCTTCTAACTTTTCACTTTCTATCTGTCTTTCTCTCTGTCTCTCACTCTTCACACACACACACACACGTGTTGTAATATGTAGTTTATGAGGACTCTCCATAGACGAATAGTTTATGAATGCGAGTGATTAGTCACCTGACACAGTTGTCTTCTGTGATTGGCTGAAAAAGTGATAGCCAAAAAAGTCCCATAGCCAAAAATTCAAATCATGTACCTCTAAACATCTGCCATTGAAACAAATTGTAATACGGATTGCGGTTTCATAGACCTTCCTAAAAGAATATCATTGTTATCACACCATAGAGTCTTAATGTTTATACCTATTGAGGAAATCAGTGTGTAGAAATGGTTTGCTTATGGCTACCTCTGGATATTAAGCAGAGATAGAAGAACGTATTTTAACATTAAAGAATTACCCACATCCACATTATCCATGTCCTTGTTTGCCTAAACACTGAAACATACATCTCCATTTAGCCTTTTCCCACATGACAAAATGTTGCTTTATATATCTGCATATTGCGTCTGTTTGCATCGTTTTCCCACTTAAAGAGTATTTTCCACCAAGCTTCTGCAAAGAATAACCCGGGGTCACGATTAGGACATTAGCATACGCCATCGAATCGGGTATATTATTATCCAGAGAACATTTGGCTAACTGCTCTTTTACGACCCCTGTGTTCAGTTCCTGGGAAAACGGGAGTGGCGAGGCTGTTATACCTGCTGGTGGCTTTAGCAATTGGATAGAAATTGATTGAGAGTTTGTCCAGCCCAGGCCTGGTTCGGGAAAAGCTAGATTTAGAGTTTAATAACCAGAGCTTTGGTTCCAGTGTCAGTTCAGATTCTATTATATATTCAAGTGATACCTAGTGTTTGTGCTGAAAGCTAAGAAGCTTTTTCTCCCTGTTTTAACATCATTGGATGCGGTTTCTGGGAAAGCATTACTCTCGTCATTTATAGACGCTATAGATTTGCCTTTAATAACCCGCATTTTATTCTTCTGCGTATACAGAGCTAATGGATCACCCAACGGATGGATATGTAAGTACACACTGATTGGCATATATATATCAATATACACACAGAGTGGCAAATGTATAGGCAAATGCAGAATGTCACATTTTTCAGGGTTTTTCACAGCTTTTCTGTCACCAAACACACACATTAAACAGACAAATAAAACTCTGCTGTTCTTCTAAACTGTTAAAACATTTAAATGGTAAAACAGCCAAATAACAAAATGTGACATTTTGCCTCATATTTACCTTTCATCATAAAAGATTTCTTGACTCCACAGCAAACAGAGCAATATTTTCTTCACTGTCCTTATGCTTACAGAGGGCACTGTATATAAACAGGCATATGCGCCTGCTGTGAATGAAACGGCATCTATTTTTCCTTCTTTTCTCCATCATGCACAATAAATCATCAGTGTGTATCCATGGAGCCCCGCATGACGGATCGCACGCTCTCTATGTAAACACGGCTCTCCTGAATTGGCTTATGAATAGGAGATTGATTAATCTCCCCTGACGCAATCATACAACAAATACACTCCACTCACCACAATGAAACTTTTCTTGGAATGTCATGAGTGAGCCTTTATTTTATTTATAATGGGGTCGCGAGTTGATCCGCCTATTTCACAGGCCTGCAAAGATGCATGTAGGCGCAATATGATGTAAAATGAAGTTTTGACCTTGAAGACCTCTTAGCCTGCACGAGCTCAGATTCATGATGGCCGCCGTGTTTATTCAAAAGGCTGTAAAGTGGAACAACATGAGAAATTTCAATGGCTTAATTTTCCTGAAGGATGAGGCTTTGTGTTGCGCTAGCGCTGGAACGTTATTATGATAAGATGCAGCAAAGACGAATTGTATTTACCTCATTTCTGGATCGATTTATTGTGTCCATATGTTGTACAATATATAGACCATTGGTCCTGTAAAAGTCTTTTTTTAAGACATCAGCATGTTTTAATCTCTGTTGCAGACGTTTTAAATCACCATCCTTCCTCTGTCACTTTAAACTTTAGCTGTCTTGATAAATCATTTTATTTCATTATTTTTATAGCGGCTCTAAGCTCATTTTAACAAACACATTGTTCTGTTTTCTATCTCATTAATATCGGGAGTACGGGAAAGGCTTTGGCCAATCAGGAAATAATGAGGGCGGGTTTCTCTGTCAGGGGACTCGTTATTGGTCGAAATGGAACGTACAGGCCCAGCAGAAATCTCCAGGGGGAATTTGATTGGCAAAATAATTAGCTTATTATGTCATTTCCAGATAGTTTTTTCTGTAGCCAAAGCCTTCTGAAATAATATTTAGGTTTAAGCCCTCATTTCACATTTGGCAATTTAATATTCAATTTGGAGCTCCTCTGTTCAGTATGGGTCAACTGAGACCTCAGAAATTATAAAATGAAGTTTTCATCATCTGATTTGCCGGAGAACGGGGCCTCACACAGAAAAAAGATCCTGGTTATCAATTTTGTCCATTTTGTCCAAATTTACTGTTCTTTTCACAAATTTCCTCAGACTCTATTTTGTTTAAGAGATCGTGGACTAATTGAGATTGAATGAAGCAATTGAAACGATTTTAAGCAAATGAGCGTGCCACATGTGAAAAAGTATTTTGACAGTTAAAAACCTTAAAGTTAAAGCACCTTAAAACGTGCTTCATAAATGTTGCTAAATGTGACTGAAGCTGACCACCAGGTGTTAGTAAGTGGTGAAGTTCTTCAGTTTTGTGTTCCTCAGGTAAGAAATGTTACAGGTTTGGAATAATGTGATGTGTGTGTTTGAATTTCACCTTTGTTGTCTTTTGACATTATTTAGCTCCATTGTTTTGTGCTTGTAACAGCAGTTGAAGGCAGACTGGGTGAGATGCAACTCTCTGGAACCTTCTCTGACCCAAACATCTCACCTCAGAAGTGGACAGCCTGTGACTACAGGTGCAGCTCCAGGCTCAAACATCACCTTACAACGTGAACAAAACATTTTAAGCGCTGAGGTTTGTTTCTTTACACCTTCACCTCTGTTCTCCTCCCTGGCAACCCTCCCACACTCTTTTTATCACAACCGTTTCCGACCCCTTTCACCGACGCTTTCAACTTTCCACAATGCACTGTGACCTTCCACTCCACAGACCAACTCCACAGCCTCAACCACCAGACAATGAACCTGAGAGGACACAAGTGTTGGAGAAGGTGAAGGAGGTTCTGTAGGGTTGAGATCTTCATTCTATCATAAACACCCTGTCAATTTTCTCCAGAAGATTCCAAAAACAACAACAAAAAAATCCCCCATAAAAAACAGCTTTTACTACACAACTAACAATTTTAGGCTGTAAGAATGTTTCTGTAACACTTTCAGAAAACATTAAGTTAAAATGATATAAGTTCTAGGACAGTTTAAAACATCCTTTTTTAGACATTGTATTAATGTTATTTCTTGGTTATAGGGACGTTGTTTAAATTAAAGTATATTCTGCAATATTAATACTACCACAAATTAATACTGTTTTTTGATTACTTGAAGAAAACTTTGAGAGAACATTCTGCGAATGTTTCCTGTTTTTATCCAAAAGTCACAAGTTGAACGGTCGTGTAACCCGGGGTAAAATTACAAGGTTTAGGTTTTTTTTTACGAATGGCTTTAATTGTGTTACAATAGATTAAAAGGTCTAACTGGCTTGTGGTAAGACTGTATTTGCTAAACTGGAGAGTTCAGAAGTTCATCTGGTGTGTGTGTGTGTTTTGTTGGGGCAACAGCTCTAATTGGTGTGTGGATAAAAATGTTTGCTGATTGGTTGGCCAGCTGTAGTTGTGTGTGTTGTGTAAATGACAGGACACTACTGAACCCGTTCAGCATGTCTGTCTGTGTGGAACATTACAACCTCCCTCATATATCCCATGATGTCTCAGTACGTCATGAACCTCAGGAGCCCTCGCAGTGACTAACTCCACTGTCTGCTGTGGAACCTCCTGAGGCCAGAAATGCTCTGCCTGCCAGAACCTTCTCTGTGTTGTGGGAGCTCTCGCATAAAACCTCTCGCCTGCGATGTGATAGGGCATAATGACACACTTTCAACACACTTTAGGCTGAAACACAGAGATGTGAGAAGACTGTGTTAGCAGCAAAAGCTGGAATTTTGACACTGGACATATTTTACATGCTCTCTTAAATTTAAAATGCAGCTAAAGCGGGGCATTGGTATGCAATTTTCCCCATATATGTGAAAGTAAATGCATATGGTGTGTCTGGGTGTGTGTGCAC
>JBAJNP010004290.1:8005-34296 GCA_036877545.1 Yasuhikotakia modesta | reverse complement strand
AAATCTGCGAGGGGAAGAGACAGAATTCGTATGATAATTGCACTTATCATACGAAGGGACTTTATGAATAATTGCAAGAAGATGGCAGGATAAAGTTCATATAAATCTTACAGCCAGTTTAGCAGCTAACCACAACACATTAGAAATATTCTCAAGATAATCTGAAGGGCATTTGTCCAGTATGCAAAGATGTGCTCCTGCAGAAATGAATTTCACAGTTCCATGTCAATGGTAGAAATGTACAACCTTATGTGCGCCACCTAGTGGACATTATAAGAAGTGTATAAAGGATTTAAAAAACGTGATGAACGTGTTTATGTAGCTCAATTGGTTGTGCATTGCGCTAGCAGTGCAAAGGTTGTAGGTTCGATTTTTGAGGAACACACATACTGATAAAAAGTAAATGCACTGTAAACTGCTTTGGATAAAAGCGTCTGACAAATGCTAAAATCTAAATACTAAAAAAATCCACTAGGTTGTTAAAAGTGCATTTTTAATCCTTTGTTATCCCAATCTTGCAAGAGTACCAGGGCTGGACCCCACAGTTGGAGGGGGCAACAAACCTGGGCGTATGAGACCCCTGCTGTCACCCACCTGTGATGTGACTGAGGGCTTGTTGGCCCCTGCAATCTGCTCTGATAGCACACTGATGAATTGGCTGTCAGTGTGATGTGAGAATTGACGCAGTGGAAGTTCAGCTCACAGTAACGATTACCAGGAGAATTCAATACAATCAGCTATGGCCCTCTCTGCTCAGTGCCACTGAAACCTCAAAGGGGCCGAACGGCCACATACATCAGTCTGTCATTCACTGCAAGAAAGACAATACTGGTCATTTAGAAGCGCTGGACTGATGTCAGTCATGTGTGGTTAGATATGAGCTTGTGTGTGTGATTTATCAAAGCAATTCACAAAACAACCAGTCCTAATTAATCAATGTAACAAGATTTTGAGCCGTGTTCGAATTGGCAGTGTGTAAACTTAGTTTAAGTAATGCTTATACACACACACACACACACACACACACACACACACACACACACACACACAATATTATACATTAGAATATTACCATATATATATATGTAATGTTCGCATAATGTTTTAATGTGTCTATTAAATGAAGGAAATGAACAGTTAATATGTCAAAAATGTAATTCACAAACTATAGAAGAGTTTTCACAGTCCTTGTTCATTTTACTTCAAACAAAAAAATATTAAAGTTCCTGTTGCCAGAGTGAGTTTGGTGCATTCAGACTAAATTCACTCACCCTGTTCTCTGCTGTAACGTCTCTCTGAGTTAGCGTTAGCATAACGGTGTGTGCCGCTGGCTTGGCAAATCTGTTCAGCCCTTACAGTGAGTTTCGGTCCAAGAGCAACTCACACGGGAGTCACACAGAAGTGCAGGCATCGTATTTCTCAGGGTTCCTAACCAATAAAGACTCGATTTGGGCCATAAATGTATTTTTTAGCCTCTATTTATCACATTTTTCACAGTAAACCGAAAAAGCAATATAGTCCCAGGAGTTGTTCCTTCTTTGGAAACAAGGGTTCAGAAAGGGGTGAGAATATGAACATGAGAGTTTAGAGAGAAAATGTTACATCAATGTAAATACAAGGTTGCTTTAGAAAGATTGATTCAATAAAATAGCAGATTTGTTTAACTGGACCCCAGTCATGAGTCTTGGAATCGTTTATTCATGAATTCTCTCTCTTTAGGCAGACCAGTAAAGATTTAGGAACCACAGAAAACCCTCTGACAATTAAAGGCTTTTTGATACCTTTAATAATGAAAGTGACTCTTTGTGCTTCCCAGCTCAGGTGAACAGAACTGAAACACTAAACACACACACAGAAGTGTTGTCGTGTCGGATTGTCTCCATGGCAGCCCCTGAGAGGGGTGTTAAAATATTTACCTGCTAGGGTCCTGACAGATCATACCGAGTTCTGTTTGCATTCTGATCCATTTAATACGCTCTCTCTCTCTCTCTCTCTCTCTCTNNNCACACACACACACACACACACACACACACACACACACACACACACACACACACACACACTGTCTCTGTTTCTCACACACAGGCCAGAAGACCAGTCTTCTCTCACACAATTAAACTGATCTGAGAGCAGTTTTAAAGGCTTCTTACGTTATGATTGTGATGATTAAGCTGAACCCAGAACAGCCCCTCAGGTTCTTTCAGAAGCACCAGTCATTCAATCCCCTAAATCTTTGACTTGTTTGAACCGATTGGGTTATGGGGCAGATGAAAATTCATTTTCAGCCTGTAGCTCTGTGCAGATGTTAATAATAAAGATATTAAACCTAATATCTCATAACCATTTTCAGCATTTCTGAGCCTCACTGAGTGAGATTTATAAGTCAGACTTACTGACCTGCTAACATAACAGGATAAGTGCAATAATGCTATTGTGCAAATATGTTTGTCACCTGATTTCAGTATATGTTAACTCCACCATGTTTACATTATAATGAAGTATGGAAATGTAGTAACTAAAACTGTTAAATACATAACAACTACACACTCTGAATACTACACAATACTAATTTCATGCATTACACAACCGTTAGTTCTGGTCCTTGAATCTTCCTGGACAGGAAATGTTTCAAAAATACCACTATAAAAGCAGAGCGACACTGGGTCATTTAACTGTTTTTATTGCTCCACCACAGCAACTTTTAAAATAATACAAAGATTTTTAATTTCCTCAGTTGATATTTTACAGCATATAAATACATATATTGTTTAAAACACTTCACTTTTAACCAGCTGTAGGACTTTGCAGGGTTTTTTTAACAGACATCTTTTTGCTAAATCTATGTCAAAAACGCTCAACATTAATTCTCTCTGCAAAAAAGACTGTAATGTTAATTAAATTTCTGTCAGGATAATTCATAAGAAATTCTCTGTCTTTCTGTCATTCTTCACACACTCAGCAGCTGCTGTAATACTCATTTAAATTGTATTTAAATTGCTTTAAATGAAGAAGAAGACACCCTGAAGAAGTGACACCCAAACGCAGGCTGCAAAAATCACAGTCGCTGTTAAATGTTGCACCTTCTGCAGCGCAAAATCTCCATATTCTCTCCCATCTAGGTCATACTGTACGTAAGTGCCTTTCCACACAGTAAGATACTGTCAACTAATACATACAGTTGTGTGATTATTCAATGAATTATTTTGTTGTTGAATCTCTCTCTCTGCTTTGATATGGAAACCACACAAAATCAGCCTTGACTGATGAAAGACTGTATATTGGCACACATTTTGAAAAAGCTTGTATTCTGTATCTAAGGCAAAACATGTTCAACTGATTTCACTGAGTGAGAGTGAGTGAGTGAGAGAGCGAGAGTAAGAGAGAGTTGGAATGCGCTATTTTATATGAATGAAAACTATATACTATATCGAATATATGTATAATATATGTTTTTAGGGGGCTCAATGTATCAAATCCCTGTGGCTTAGATATTTTAACTTAAAGTACACTCTTTTAGGAAGAATTGGCATTTGCTAGATACCTCCTTTGTTTTTAATGCAATTAATTAAAGGCAATAAAACGACAACACTTACAGCTCAGGTTATTGGCTGCACTGATATGAATGGAAATGGTAATAGCGAAATGCTAATAGCTCTCTTTCAGTATTACAGACCTTCTTGAAACAAAGCGTTGCAGGTACTTAAACCAATTAAAGCAAAGGCAGAACAAGTATGCGGTAAAAAGTACACAATGCAGAGTATGTACTAATGACTACTAACCCCTAATAAGTATGCACTCTGAAAAGCTTATTGCATTGTGCTGCATGAGAACGTTGCAACAGTACATTAGAACAATAATCACTCCATGCCCAGGAGACACAGAACATATTCCGTTATAAATGAAGTATTGGGTAGATATTTGTATTGTTTGCTGTGGCAGATCAAAGGAGAAAAACGAGAGAGGGATGGGGGAAAAGGAAAGATTGTATTACTGAAGAAGTATATTTTGCACAATCAATTTTCGTCCTTACAAATTTGAGGCAGAATCCATAAACCCAGACAGAGAGAAATAGGCACAAAAAATAATAAAACATGAATTTAATGGCATTGATAGGGATGGATGGAATAAACAGACTGCATCATTGTGACGTTTGTCCTGAAAAACACTGGTGATAAATAAGGAAAATGTGTTTTAAACAGGACAACAGCAAATTCACAGCAGTGTCTTTTTATAACCCATGTGTCTTTCACCACAAAAGAACACAATTCTGAGGAAGACGTGGACGTGTGATTTTATGTGACTTTTTCATGCGCCTGTGTGACCTTTGACCCCCCAACATCCATAACAGAATCATGTCGCTGTAAAAGCACAAGGGACAGTCCATAGGTCAGAACACAGTCTTGCTTTCCATACGTTTTCAAAGACAAACACACACGGAACACACACACAATCTTTTCTTCCCCTTGAGTTTGTTCTTCAGAGACTCTGGTCCCCTGGGTAAGACCAGAAGAGGAAAGAGACCTCCAGGGTGCGAGAGGAATAATTTAAGTTTAAATGGATGGAGTAAAGGCATTATATGAGGGCCGTATGCTATCCAAAATAATCCTGTATGATGAGTTTTAAACTCATATTTTATTTTTATGTGACTGTAATGCTGTGTGTGTATGTGTGTGTGTGGGGGCAAAAGAAAACAAGTGCTATACACAATATAGTTCTGAGGAAACTGTAATCTAGCAACTAGCATCATTCAGTGTTGTGCTGATAAAGCTTATCAAACTCACATCTGCATGGCTTAAGGGTCTGATGCACCCCTTCTCTGAGAGTTAGAGAGCTCATTTAACTCCACATTTTTTTCTTTCCTCCACTTGTTCAGTGATTGTGAGGCATTTGCTGGGAAAATTGTATTTGATGAGGAATTTGGCCTTGACGTGGCAGTGAAAGCACTCAGCCGGCTGATCGTTATATTGTGGACATGAACTCGGTTTTGATAAAGAACTGAATGTATTTACAAAACAGTGATGTACAAGATAACAGTTTAAGGTTGTAACAACATTTGCGTCACATTTTCTGTAAGAAACAAAACATTAAATGTTCAAAACATTCAGTTTTGTAGACATTGCATTGACATCATTGGTTGTTTATAAGAGCATTATTTAAACACGTTATTAAAATACTGTAATGTTTTAAATGTTCCACTAACAACATGAATAATGTTTTTGATCTATATGACATACAATATCTTCAAGAACACTTTTGTTAAGAGAATGTTATCTAATGTTCTGAAAATGTTTTGTTTTCTGGGGCACATTATTAAATAATACAAAATTAGTTTTAAAATGGTTTTAAGAAAGTGAATATAAAAACAAAACAGTGACGTTCAAATAAAAATGACATTTGCTGCCTAGTAAGTGCTCAGGATATTTTAACACTTAATGTCAGGGAGACGTTAAAAGTTCAAGAAAAACCACTAACTGCATAAAAGCACCGGGTCTGCGCACACGCGGTGATAATTAGTTGTCTGAGACTGTTGTGGATGTGAACTAACAGGTTACTGAACTGTTAAATGTGACAGCTGATGCATCAATACAGCTGATCTTTCTCTCTCCATCTACACAGATCCACTCCACTCTTTACCCATCAGCCGGACATTTAATCAATGTGATTATCCTTGAGAGAGATAGATCTGAGAGAGAGAGAGAGAGAGAGAGAGAGAGAGAGAGAGAGAGATAAAGAGAGAGAGCAAGCAAGCGAGAGAGAGACAGTGAGAGAGAGAGTGAGAGAGACAGAGAAAGAGAGAGAGAAAAGAGAGAGTTATAATTTACTCAAATGTGTTTAATATGGAATATTATACAACGGTTAGCTAAGCTGCGACAATTTGATTGGATAAGCAGCATTCCTAAAGTGCTAATATTACTTATAACAGCAACTAAAATGTTTCAGTGCATTTATCACTGTCTTCATTTATTGTGTAAACAGTTACTCAGACAGCAGTTTGGAACTATTCTCATCAATTGAGCAAGAATTTCAGATATTGCATGATGTTACTCTGTTGTTTAGTAAACTGTAAGCTACAAACCCTGCCCCCCTAGTTTTTAATCTTTAAACTGCCCCCATCACCGACTCCCCCCCGAGAGGCAGGATAAGAGAGACACCAGGTGCTGATGGGAAATCTCAAAGCCTGTGTTCTGTCTCAGCTACAAAAAAAGTCTGCTTGCTGTGTGATGAAAACAAGCTTTTTGGCTGCATCTACTGCCCTGCCATTTTAAAAAATGCATGTCTCATTCCAGCAAAACATTTTGGATAATTCCAAAGAAACTAATGGTTGTGTCACACCTCTGTTCTCTCACCAAAGACAGGATTATCAATAATCTCATATTTTCACATAAATTACCCATTACAGCCAACGGCCTTGAAGTGAGGTATAGTGTAGAATCCCATCAGCGGGGGGCATTAGAGCCCCCCATATTGTGAAATTGATCTTGTATGTGAAAGGCGGGATTGCTCCACTGACACCTGCTGCACGCTGGCTTTCATTTAAACATGTCATCCAAACACCTTGAATGTGACAGGGGCCGGATGAGGCAGGATGAGGTTGGATGAGGCTGTATGAGGAACACCTCTTTACCTCAGAGTTGTGATGCCTCAAATTTCCGCCACAGCAGCGCAAATAATGAATGAATTTATTTGTACAGTTTTAACGGCATGAATTACATGCGTGAAGGTGCTAATTAAAGTTTGAGTCACAATTCCTCCATTAGTAACTCATTACACAGGGGACATTTTTCCTGCCATTGTTACAAGGCAGTTGCTCAATGGGTGCTGAAGCCGTAAAGTAATCGCATCATTATGTTATTTGTTTTTTGGGTAAGCTGCTAGCCCCAGGTGCAACAGTGCCAGGCGATGTCAGTTACTCTCAGGCTATAAATCGCCTCTATCGGGTTTGAATGTGGGTCACCAGCCCGGATCTTTAAACACTGTGCTGCTACCATACAAAGCTGCATCGTGACGATGGCTATATTTAAAATCTTTATACAAAACCATTGAATGCAATTGAATTGAATTTGGAGTTGTGTCCCTGTCTGCATGGCCTTACTGTTTAAACCACAGCAAACAAATCAATGCCAAGTTCAATGTCCCCTTAATTCATTAAAGATTGTGTGGGGGAGCACACACACACACACACACACACACACACACACACTTCTTTATCTATTTAAAAGTCCTTAAACTTTTATTGCATTTTTGTAATTGCAAAACTATTTTAAATCTGTTTTAAGAAGTTTATTGTGATTATAAGAAATGTTATGAACTCAAATTTTGTGGTTTTCTGAATATAATGAATCACTATTCATTATAAAATCTTGTCACTGTTTGATACAAGCCTTTTCCTCCAACAATTTAAATCAAAGAAAGTTTTTACAATATATTTGGTTCTGTATATACATTTATACATTTGTTAATATATACATTTGTTTACCACACATTTACTTGACATTATCTACTGCGCTAAACAAATACAGTATGTAAGACATTTTACTGCTTCATTTATGGCAGAATATTATTTATATTCTAAGGAACGATAAAATCATTAAAAGGCAGAATTTTAAGACATTTTTGCTATGTAAGTATTATAACTGAGGGCACAGCAGGGAGGTTAAAACCGCATGACTCTTCTAAACTCACCAAGTCTCTCCCTGTGCATTGATATGCATTCATGAACCTCTGTGTTTAAATATTCATGGTCTATGCTTTCCAATGGCAGTCCGGAGGCCATCCACTAAACCACATGTCACCTCTCTCGTTTCAAATACATGCTCATGAACTCTACAATTGTGCCTTTCACACTTGCGTTTTGAGTTTCAGTCAGTTAAAAGTTTCCTTGAGGTCTTCACTTTTCTGCAGAAACTTTTTATGCACTGATATTGGATGTATAACACATGACAACGTGGCTTCCCTCAACCCAGCCATCTCTTCGCTCTGTAGAAGCCTGGATCATTGAATTCCCATGAAAAATATGGCAAATAATGTCACAATTTTTGCGCTCATGCGGTTTCCCACCAACTGAGCGCCGAGCCGTGCAAACATCACACGTATGATTACATTTGATTCTTCCGCTAATTACAACCCATTTTAGGTTGTCTAACTCGATTACTATTTATAATAACCACACAGATGTCATCCACTAAGCGAGGCAAATTAGCTACGAATGCATGCGTGTCGTTCGTAGCTTTGGTTTCAAATAAACAAAGCATCAACAAATATGTGTTCGCTGTCTGTTTTGGCAGCTTTGTTTTGCACATGCTCCATTAAGGGACTGAAACTAATAATGCATATGGCACCAGGGGGGGAATGATGTCATATTGCTCATTAAAACAAACTCACAGCCGTACAGGTGGTGTGACCTGTCCAGATGCTCACCAGAGGTCAATGAGGGGAATAGCTGCTTCTCAATCATAAGTGTCCCCTCCTACCATCCACGTATCATTAACCACACACACACACACACACACACACCTTCATGTCTTATTAACCACACACACACACACACAAAATTCTCTCTCAATGTCTCTGCAGCACTTATGGGTTCAATACATTCTGTGGTGTGAACGGCACATGAAGAGAGCTATGATGACAGGTTTCAGCAGTCCTCAGCACACAAGAGCACCTGCGGTATTATAAAAATAAGAACCAAACCAAATAAGAACCAATAACCAAAGAACCAAAAGAACCTAAAGAAAAATGCTTAGTTCTGCTGGAACTACAGTACATGCAGCCAATGAAATTGCATCAATTCTGTTGAAGCGTGTGTTGTGTGACCCGACACGCATGCCAGGAAAAAGTTGAAAGAAAATATCATCTCCTGTTCCATCTAAAAACCCATAAGAGTTCATACCACCACCGCTGGACTATCAACAGCACAAAAACATATAAAAAAACACCATATCTGATGGCTGATCCAGGAGCACGTTCAAAACCCACACACAAGAGCTCAGGCTCATTTTGTGAGGCCTACAAAAGGCCAAGAGCCTCTGTTGTTTTTGTTTGCTCTCAAACAGACTCTGAAGGAAAGATTAGACTGGGTTGTCTGCCCTCACAAGATTATTCATCAGAACCAGACAGTAACACCACTCCTACATCATACCTCTGAAGATACCACAGGCTCATTCTCTCCACAGCAGTGTTATGCCCTTTAGATACAAGCCTCTCAAGTCCCTTGTTCTTCAGAGAAGACCGTTTGTCTTCATTCCCCGCTGCAATACGGAGACCAGCCTGTATATTGCTAAAGATAGAAATCCAGCAACAATATTTATAGGTTTGATTACAGACGGCCCCAGTTACCAAACTGTCACAGCCTGAGAGCGATAAAAAAGAATTAAACTATTCTTAAACTAAAGAACTTATCCAAGTGCTTTATCTTATAAAGCTTCATTACTCAAAGGCCACATTAAAGCTTAAACCGGTCTAATAAAACCGTGTTTATTAGTGTAAGGACCGGAATTAATGAAGTCCTGCTGAGGTGAAAGTTGTAGGCGGAATGTTTATTCCAGCAAACCAGACTGGCAGAGAATATAATGAGCTGGACAAAAAAAGCATCAAACTTTACCTGTTGTATAATGAAGTGTCAAACACTTTGATACAGCGCTGTGGCACCTGGGGGCCGATTGTGGGTGAGGAGCCATGCTCAAGAGCACCTTGGTTGTTTCCTGTCTTTATGTTGAATCAAACCAGCCTAATAGTCTAATTCCTTCAACCTGTAGACCATAACTGACCTAAAGAAGGTAACAGAATTTCTGTCCATCTAAAAGTAACAAATACTGATTATTTAAGAGACCAGGATTGTACAGTTATGCTGGAACAAATACTGTAGCTGACTTGCTGCAAAAACAAAACTCAGACCTTCAAAAATGTAATTCTCAAAAGCACTCATTATATCAACTACTGTAAACACAAATGTTTCCAGGCAGACTGTTTAAACCTGCATGCTCTGATTCACCAATCAAAACTTCAGATTTCATCAGATGTAAATCAGGTGTGAATCAGACATGAATCCGATGGTTGATGCTGAAAACCATCTTAAAAACTCAAATTTCCAGATCTAACAGTTGCTTCTGTAGATGTTTTTTTGACTTATATTTGAGCAGACCTACACAGGGTACAGAATTGTGCAGAGTGCCACTTTCTGCACTGTAATCCTGGTTCATATGTTAGAAGCAAAACACAGGGGCATTATGGGAAGACAGTATCCATGCTTCTTCCTTCCTGAGACTTCCTGAGTCTCAGAGCTTCCTTTGGACCATGACTACATATGAATCTCTCTCTCCTGCACCTGCTGGGGCGATCAAGAGCAGCTTTTTAGAAATTAATGCCAGCGAACTAACAGATTCAGTGCAACACACACACAAACAGCAGTGCCCTGTATAACACAACATATGAGTAAACACAATTTAAAAAACATTATTGCTGTTCAATGTTATCATTATTATTCTAATGTAGAGACATGACAGACTTATTTGTCTCATTTTTTATACACATTTAGGCATTCAGCAGACGCTTTTGTCTATCGTGAGGAAAACTAGGAAGCGATCTCTCTTCCTGTCTTCCTCTCTCCGTTCTGTCTCTGCCTTTAGTTGATATGAATGAGAAAGTAAAAAAACTGCACAATGGAGAAAAGAAAGCAATAAATTGCGCGTGTGGCTGATGGGTGAGTGCATAAATGAGCCCAATTTCCCGGATCTGGTACCTGGTCTTTAAATTACATCAACTAGTACCCACAGCTGTCTGGTTGCCATGGAGACATGGATCTTTTTCAAATGGCTGAAAGTGATGTGTGTTCATGTTAAGTTCAAGGTTGTGTGTTCAGAATGCAGCACTTTTGTGTTGGTGTGTGTGTGTTTGTATGCGCATGTCAGACAGCAATTATGAGCATGAATGGAACAAAAAGTTTGTTGTTGTGAAACTGTATCTAAGATTTAAAGAGGGCGGCTCATGTCAAACTGTTGTTAAATCACCCACCCTGCTGCTGCCGCGGTCACCTTCATCTTTACATAATATTCATGCAAATCTGGTGTGTAGTCATTTTTATGTGCATACTGCGGTATTACTGGTACAGTTAATTTGTTTTAAAATGCAGGATTCAATGAATTTTAAGCACCTGAAAACACACAATGCCCCAACAGTACAATAAAAAGGGCAAAATATACATTTGTATGTCCATTTATATGTATATACATATGTATATACTGTACACACACACACACACACACACTCTTGCAGGATCAACACAAAAAGACAGGTCATGAGAAAACACAATACAATATGTTAAATGGATCAGAACTGTTTGTTTGACTGCAGTGTTTGGAGCCCGTGGGTCTTATGAGAACCTGAGAGTGTGAATTACAATTTTACTGATCCCCACCTGCTGTGAAACACACAAGCATACAATTACCCTCCACTCACAGCTAATCTACTGAAATGAATCATGTTATTATGTGTGGAGACATGGATAATATTACGCTCCAGTCCTTTCCTACTATTTTTTGAAGCAAATATAACATCAGTGCCGAATTCAGACAGGGCGATTCGTTTTCAGTTAATATCTTTTCCTGGTGAAGTCTGAAGTTGCGCTTCTTGTGAACTCAGGAAATTAAACCTAACAAGCATTCACACAAGTCGGAATTTTTACACTATATTTATTTAAGTTATAAATTTAGTTTGTGTGTAACAGATGCTGTTAGCGGTAGCTCTGATGCGCTCCTCTGATCTAACTGCATAAGGCAGGTGTAAATTCCTAAAAGCGACACCTGTGGCTCATGAAAGTGTGTAAAAATTTCTCCCATAGGTTGCCCAGATTTCACACCCTCTCGTTCTTTTCCACCCGGTTTTACCATTCGTCTCGGATGATTTGATGAACTGTTTAGACCTGGTAGCAACATCAAATGTGTCTCCTGTGACCACTTGCAATCTGATTCTAATGACTGCACACACCATTCACTGCATACATCTCTACATTACCTCATGTTGATAGCATCAAAAAGCATGTTTTCCTTTAAATACAATTCCATATTTTAAGATTATTTTAAGCACAATATCTTTTTTGGTACAAATATGTTTGGTGTAAATGTTTAAAATTGCATTGTCCAAACTGGATTATTATTACTAGGTGTAAACAGGATCTTAAATCTGGTCTAGTGATCAGTTCAATTAATCCTATAGTCCAAATGAAAGAGAGAGAGAGAGAGAGAGAGAGAGAGACAGAGAGAGAGAAAGAGAGAGAGAGAGAGAGAGAGAGAGAGAACATGTTATTGGAACATGTTGGGGCCTGTAGCTTTCTAAGAGTGATGCAAATGTTACAGTAGCTGACATCAGCGCTTGTGTGTGTGTGTGTTCATGCAGGTTCAGTCTAAATCCAGTTTAAAATTCAAAATGTTCTCATTAACACACTGTCAAGTATTTCCACTGTAGTTTTTATTTTGCTAATGACTAAAATGATGGTGAAAAAGCAAAATAAGTTAAGTAATAAAAATCAGATTACTGCTACAAAACTGAACAACATGAGATATTAAACACGCACACACACATTTCGTCTCTCGGTTCCGCTGGACCGGTTCCTAATGCTGCAGTGATATTACACACGTGTCGCCCCATGAGAAATAATGTTCTGCTGATGAATGTCTAAGGTCACTTTCTTAGCATTGAAATTAAAATCTGTGGGCGCACACGACTCCATACTTTTCCTACAGTATGTTTTCATTTATCTGATTTTATTTTGACCTTTATCACTGTTGATTAATAGACGCAGTATAAAGGTAATTACAGCCTTAGCCGCATGCCGACAGCCTGTTTACTAACCCTCTGATATATTCCACACACAAACCGTTAAAGCACTGACTGAAATGAGCAGTTGTAATCTGATTGGCTGGCTTAAAGCTTCACCCAGAAAAAGCACCAATCAAAAAGGTTTTTAGTTGTATGTACAATCACAGTTTGTATCCTTGAACGGACAGAAATTGGTTTAATAGCAGGAAGCCATTTTTACTCTTGTTACTGCTATAATAATCTAAAGCAGAACAGTTGTATAAGAGAGAGATGATGGCACAGGTTTAGAATGAGTCATGGGAGTTGTTCTAACCTGTGCCCTTTAACAGACCTTTGAGAAAGTGATACTTTCAGAAAAAAAGGAAAGACAGACAGAGCAAGAGAGACACAGAGAGAGAAAGAGAGAAAGACAGAGAGAGAATGAGAGAGCCAGGCAGAGAAAGAGAGCGAGTGAGAGAGAGAGAATAAAAACAATGACTTCAGCGATAAGCCCACTTAAGACCAAGCACTTCAAATGCCATGGCAACGGGAGTCAAAGGTTAATGAAAGGGCACTTTGGTGGAGAGATGAAGACATGACAGGAGAATAAGAAAAGTGGATTACCCAGCTCTGATTTCAAAGAGTCCCTGCGCTCACTCTCTCTCCCTCTGGAAAAGCTCAGTCTGAGTTTAATCTATCTTAGTCTTCACCGACAGCGAGCGGCGGTTACCTCAGTAAAACATCTTTGTGAAAACAGATTTCCAACATACAGATGTCACAGTAATTATTAATTATCCACATGGTTAAACTTGCATCACTGCTGTAAAATGAGCTCTTGTATGTAAAGCACAACCTGTTTCACCTTTGACAATTTTTAATCTTAATATTGAGATTATCCAGACCGCAGGAGTCAAGAGCTAACAGAGACCACAGAGATTAATCATGGATCAGAAACACAGAGAATCTCTTCAGGGCTTTCGATCAGTCACCTCCTGTGTGTGCATGAATGTCATTTGTTTACACTGAACACAGGCCATTAGTTTGTTAGTTAGAGATTGTTTGTTAGCGCTTCACAGCTCGGCCAATTAAAGAGGAGAATCACCCCTTTCCCAATGTGTTATACTAAATAAACTTTGAGCCCATGTGACAACATGCCCCAATGATGACTACCAGGTACCACATTAAACTTTTCTAGACTTTTCTAGAGAATTTAAACAATAAAAATGATATTAAAAATTATATAAAATTCATACTGTTCACTGGTTTACCCAAAACCCCAACTGCTATAAAAATAAAGCTGTTTTTTTTGTTTGGAGCATTAAATTCAAGAAATGATAATATTAAAATTTAAAACAACTTGTGTTGCCATTATTCAAAACCAAAGCTTTCAACACTTAATAGTGTTACAGTCACAAAGATTATGTCCTTGTGACAACTAGCCCCCATCTTCTCAATCAGATTGTTGTGTAGATCAAATTATATACCATAAATGTGTAAACAAAAAAAGAGCTGAGAGGTATTTTCTTTTAAGGTAGAGCCCTCCACAGATCCTCTGAAGCCTATTTCAGTTTGGATGCTAAATTGCCCATGCAAAATTAATGACCACCGTTGCCTATAACACTCTATTACCCCGAGTGGAGGCAGATGGGCAGCAGAAGAAATGCATTATGGGTAAAAAAGTCTGTCCACTTAGTCTCTATCCTTCTCCCCATTGGTTCTACAGATGTGTTATGAAACTGAAAATCACTGAAGCGCTTCTGTTTCCCTGCAGTCCAATCAGAAGATTTCTTTACATGTTTAGCTGCCATTTAAACTGTAACTTGTGTAGAAATTTGAAGATGTAATTCTGTAAATAAGGACATCAGCCTTTCAATCTCACCCAAACCTTATTAAAAACCTGTTATTCGCACAATGGGAAGAAAATGAACAGGATGGAATTGTTGAAGTCAGTTATGGCTCAGTGAGGGACTGAGAGTTAGTATACATGCGAGTAACCATTGATATTTTTAATAATCTTTTGAAATGTTATCATCAATTTCTGCAATGGAGCAACAGAACAGAATGTTAAGACATTCCTGCTTATACAGAACATGTCAGAAACATTCCAGTTACAGAAAAGATGAAATGGAGAAACATTTGGAATATTTCTTAATTAATTGCCATTTTTTTGTTTTAGAAGTTTGTGCAAAGCATCCAGAAAATATGACACAAATGTCAACATCTGTTAAAAACTGGGCGAGTGAATTTATTAAAATTTAAATTAAGCTTAATTTAAGTTTAAATTGATCTTATTTCAGTTTAATATTTTGACATGTAGACATGGAAATATAGCTAGGTAGAATTATTTTACTGTTAGTCGATGTTTAAAAATAAATGAATACATTTTTTACAGTGACTCATAACAATGCTGTCAGTGAATACTCATCAATCGTTCAATCTGTCTTAAAAGACAATTTTAGGATTTGTGGATAAAACTCTGTCATATTCAGACCGAAGGAGCCAATGTGAATGCCAGAGTTCTTACAGCTAAATACCCGAGGGACATTGCTAGCAGATAACCGCAACAATTCTACCCCAATCCACTTTTTTTGGTTTCTCTGAGCCTGTCTCAGGTGTGGAGCAAACGTCAGCTCCTTAACACACTTCAGACATCACCGTCCGACGGCAGCCCAAGACTACAATCTGGGGAATTGATGAGAAAAAGGCAGATTAGAGCTTATGGAAATGAATCCATCATTCTACCTGTGGTTAAACTCTGACAGGAAAATTGTGCTGTCCATAAAGTTGTTACGGAGGAGAGCTGCTCTCAGTGCCGGTGTGGAACTGTTTAAAACATGATTAGGGGATTGTTTAAACAAAAAGAGAAGAGAATGAAGACTGTGTGAGTGTGAAAGAGAGAGAAAGACATCCGGCAGCGTGATAACTTCAAGGGTGAAGGCGTGAAATTTAATAATGGGAAATTAATAGATGGCAAAAGCGGTGTGCTGGCACGAATAAATTAATTTCATTCAGAGGAAATGGTCTTACGTCTTTGTCTTGAGTATGTGTGTGTGTATGTGTTTGGATCAGAGCAGATGGAGTACGATCAAATGCATTCCAGCCCATTTCTGTGGGGTCAGACCGGTGTTGTAGGTTTAACAGTCCACGTGGGATCATAAGGCGGGTGTTACTGTCTTGTTTGAGCATCTGAGGAGCTTCTGTGAGAAGATAAATGAAATAGGAGCATGTGTGATGCTTAAATAAAAGCACTACACTGTTTCAGGACTTCTGAATGGCTAACTTTAAAAACTCTGTCCTGTTTTGCAGAGCAGATGAGGGGGCGGGAACAGAAGGACAGATTGATTGACAATCTGGTGTTCCAATCACCAAACATAAATAATTATGTTGTAAATCATTGCCCAATGAAATGTATTCATTTACATTCTGCCACTAATTATTCACTTGATAACTATGATTATTATTCATGACATTGTGTGAATTATTTTTGCCAGTTGGAGAAGTTAAATATTTTAAAAAATGTAAAAAAAAAAAAACAAACCAAAGGGAAACACAAGAGTGGTGACAGGGCAAAAAAAACATTTCAGTGATATTAAAAACAAGTTAATGTAACAAAAATGGTTATAAAAATGGCAAAAAATGTTAACTGTTGTTGTTAAATGTTAACATATTACAATATTAACATTTTTACATATATGTGAATGAGAAAAATAAATAGCAATCATTTTGTAGAATGACTTAATACCACGATGGCTTGGAAAAAACAACAAAAGTGTGATGATAACTACAAAACCTTTCCTTTGTGGGAATTTATAATTTGATAAGAGCTCAGATGGCTAAAATAGTGAGAGGAGCAGAAATCAATCAGTCGAAGGCAGAACCCTTTTAAATTTCTTAATAAGATGTTAAAAACAGCTCGCTGAAAAGCTCATTTATGCCTGTTTGGTCCTAAATGCTTTACTGTTATTGATTAGTTTGGCTTCTGTGTGCACTGAGCCACAACAAACAACAACAAATGCTATTGTCCAAAAAGTTACACAATAGAAATGCACACACACACGCACGCACGCACACACACTCACACTCATACACACGCACACACACACACACACACACACAATCCTCCACAGACTCATCTAGGCAGATCATTCCCTTGATTCATTATGAGTTTAGCAGGATCTCTCTCATTCATTTTCTCTCTGATGAGACCTTCATCCTGATGGATTCCACCTGTGATTGTCCACCCTGATGGATTCAAGCATAATAACACAAACCCAGAGCTCGGGATTAAAATCACTTCATTATATCAAAGTTAATCGTCTTTTGGTAATTCGAACTAAAACACTCGCGCACACAGCCCAGGTATAAAGTCCTTCACAAGATTCTGTCTCTGAGTATTGTTGGGACAAACTAGTTGTCTTCAGATCTTCATTTAAATGTAAATCTATAGATTTAATGCAATGCAGATTGTGTAATTGTCTCTACTGTGTGACACAGTAAAGCCTCACCACTGCCACTAATGAAGAAATATCAGTAATGGTGTGGCATGACCTCGTTGTTTGTGTGCCGGTGTGTGTGTAGATAAATGTACTGAACCTTGTAAGAAGGTCATGGAACTTCACATTACAACAGCAGTAATGCCACCTCTCTCTCTCTTTGTGTGTCTCAATCACTTGTGCATTTAAGTATATCTATATCTATCTATAAAAATATTCTTGGTTTACAAATCTATTGTCAATGGGTTTAAGTGGAGCAGTTTTCGTCCTTACAGTGCTCTACATATACCATGACCCAAAAAATAATTAGTGACTAAAAATAACAAACACAAGTGATTCTAAACCAGTTACCATGATATCATTCATCCTGTCAGTCTGTGTGTGTGTATGTGTGTTACTGAGAGAGATGTGCTCTCTCTGCCCATGTCTGATTGTCCTGATAGCTGTACAGTCTCGTTTATAAGCTCCACAGGAGAAGACAGGAAACAGGGTCTGGCCGGGCGAGATATTCGCATTACAACCAGTCAAACTCTCTCCCAGATCTAAACTCCCACATGCTGTCTGCTCTGAGTTCAGCTATCATACTTCCGCCCTCAAACCCGTTCTGAAAAGTCTTGTGTGTTTCCTATGCGACTGAGGCTGGGTGACGGCATACTAGAGGAGCAACAGGAAATTGGCTTTCCTTTTTCCGAGCTGGACTCATGGACGTTCTGATGTAATCTTACATGAACGGCTATCAGGGAATGGGAACAGTGTTTGAAGATTATTGTGGGCTGTAGTGCTCGCGTGTGTGGTTCAGGTTTCAAAAGATGTTCCCACATGGATCACGTTGATGTTTCAGGTACCACACAGAGCCTCCACCAGGAAAATGGCTTTTTTTAATGTACTCTCCAATGTTTTAATAAAAAAGTGAAAATACTACAATTTTCTGTGAGAGTTTGAGAACTGGGAAAAACAACACGACTTGTGAAGCCCTCTGAATATGAACTGACGTTTACATGAGACACCTTCTGGAAAGAGCTGAAGGAATCAGGGGCTACAAGGTCAGGTTTCCATGGTAACCGGAGCGTGAAGATGATGAGCATCCTCGTCTTCCTCCCCTGAAATGCCAAACCTGTCCATCCTCATTAACCTTTGAGCTCTCTGGGCCTTTTGCACTCATGCTATGTCAGCACTAAAATATGTGCAGTGGACTTCTGTTGATCTCAGCTATATCACTTCCTCATCCTCTGCGGATAAACATTCATTTAAAACAGTCACCCTTTAATCAGAATAAGTGGTTTTCTGGAAGACCTGTGTTGCCAGATTGGAGAGAAAGTTAGGGTTGTGAAAGTCCTTCATAACACAGAACCAGCTGAACAAGTGTGTTACAGAAGATAACTCGTCCCCAGGCTAAGCCGTGTTCTGGATGGGTGGTTTAGATTTGGGTTTTATTAATGGCACAAGCTCCTTTGTGCTATGAAATCCGAGGCGTCCTGACTAATTTAAAGTCAATGTAAAACAAGGATTATTCCTGTTCTTTGGGGTGTATCACAGTTTAAAATTGCTGGACTGTCTATGGTGTTAAGGTGGGCAGGTGATGGGCTCTGTTTAACACTTTAAACTTGTGATTAAATATTTACAAGTTAACGGAATGGAAATGTAGAGAAAAGAAATTTGTGTGTTTTGGAAAATAATAAAAACTATGAAATAAAATCAAATTATTAAACATATTTTTTGTTTAATTTCACTAAACTTTGATTATTACTGATTATTATTAATAATTTTAAAAAATAAATATTGTATTATTTATAATTACTTATAATTATGTATAAATATTTAGATTTACTAAAAAATTTAACCCATGATTCAAATTCCGTACCAGGAAATTAAGGATTGTAGTCACAACATTTTTACGGATCATATAATAATCTGTTTAAGATTTAGATGCCTTTTGGTATTAGGTGTCCTAATACATTCACATTTACATTTAGCAGATGCTTTTATCCAAAGCAACTTACAGTGAATTCAAGGTACACATATTTTTTTATCAGGACTCGCCTTCCCCTGGGATCAAACCCACAACCATTGCAGTGTTAATGCAATGCTCTACCAGTTGAGCTAACAGGAAGGCCAATACAACAATGCTACCTGCCCTGCTGTTGTAAAAGAAAAGAAAAAGAGGCATAAATCATATCTAAACAAGAGCAAAAGAATTACATGATTAAATAAAGACAGAGAGACAAGTGTGTGCCAATATTATTAACTATGGCAATTAAAAATGTCATTTTGGTTGTTACACCTTTTCTTTCTTTGGTGAAAGGGGAAGGTGTTAACATGACAGATATGATGTCACAACTTTGCGCTAATAAAGATTCAGTACAATATACGGCCTGCATTTTTATATTATTGTTACCCAGCATGCATTGCAGCACACAACCCGCATTACCTCGCGTCCAATGGCCACCAAACATCACCCTACAGTGCTCACTGATTAGAGTGCTTGTTCTTTGCTGCTGTTTCACACTAATAATAGACTAGTCTTGAAAAATTTATAAGGCTGTCTCTCCTATTCGTTCTCACACACACAACCCCTTAGACACACACTCTTGTTGTCTGCGCTTCAGTGGGGCATGAAATAAGTGACTAAGCACTGACCCTCGCGATTATAGGAGAGAGAGAGGGGTTGGGGGGTATCCTATTTTTAAAATGATTGATTTGGACGGGCCCATTTTTCTTTCACAGAGATTAATTTGCCTTCAGGTTCTACCGCTGCAGGCCACTGCAGTTACGAAACACAGCATAATAGTGGGTGGGGGGTTAAAGCAAGTGGTCTCTGAGTCTTTCAGTCACAGTAGTGGAACAAGAGGAGAACTGTCACCATGAAATCAAAATTAAAGGAGTTTTGTGGCTTTTATTCTGTTTCTATTAGCTATGATGCCATTTAATCACCGACATTGTCCTTTAAAATGTACACTGTGTTTTTTGGAAAAATATATGACTCATCCTGCACTACCAATTTTTGTCCAATCACAGGCCGCCTAGAATATTCCTCCATTTCATGGAACCTAATATTTTTGTGGTTATGACATAACTAGCCTGTTTGCTAAAAACAGAAACAATCCATTCGTTTGTGGGCTCAATATCCATCCGTCCCAATATCCAGTTGAAAACTACCATAGAAAAGAAAACTACAAGTTATTTAATTGTGTCTTTAAATGAAGCTTACAGATTTTGGTAATCTCAGAAATAACAGCAGACTTTCTTTTCATGGTTCCCCTTAAACATTGTGACTTTATTAAGTTTTTCCTCAGATTAGGTGAATTCATATGTTGACCAGCTGAAGTCCAGCTAACCTATAAAGGTAACAGCTCTCTCTGTTGTAGTGCATCAGGCCTGCTTTCTGTATTACTGAGATCTTAAAACCCAGATTATACTGGGTCTATTCTGGGCACTTATCTATCACTGACCTTTGGACAAAGCAAATACCTTGTTAAGAGGAAGGAAAGATTATGAAAAAAGACAACTGAGATGTCTGACATCAGACTCTTATTCCATTTCAATATAATATGGAGTCAAATCAATCTGCAGAATTTGCAGGCAGCCAAAATAAGCCTTTAAAGAGCTTTGTGTGTAATCAGCCCAAGAAGGGATTCAAGGCCCCCAAAGCAGAGAGAAAAGGAAAGAGGGAATAAGGAAACAGGAAATCTTAGCTGGATTTTCATCTAGAACAGATGTATTTAGGTGCATCACCAGCCGGGTGTGGATTTGTGTAAAATAAAATATGTTTGTGTTGACAGTTTTTTTTTACTACAGTCTGTAGGTTTTCTGAGGTAATAATGCATTGTAAAATAAACATAATAATTATCCCATATCATCTTTTAGGTTATAATTTAGAAAAAACTTGAAGCTGAGACTTCTTCAATAATATTTGTGTATATGGTACAATTTTTTAGATTTGTGTTTGCAAGGACAAACACCTGTTTACACCTTACAACCACAATATGACTAATAATATATTATTTTGTCTTTTTCCATTATGTAGTTGGTTAATTTCCCTTTGTTGTGAGTTAATCATATTGTGTTGCAGAGCAGCTCATCATGTCAAATTTAGCATCAAAGTTTTGCTACAACATTCAGCAACAGCAACAAGATAATCAGATAATGGGCTTGTTGTAACGTAACTGTGCAGTGAGGCACGATATAAACCGCCATTTATTGAATCTATGCATGTATTTAAAGCTCTTTAAAATCAGGAGATGATTTGAGTGACAAAACTTGTGACATAAAATGACTCGACCTTGAGCTACTTACAACATGTCCAACCCCCTAATTCATCTACAATTTATGTGTATTCAACAAAATGGTCCAAGACAATTAAAAAACAAGGTTAATTTTACTACAACACTTCACAAACAGCAATCCAAAGTGAACAACACGGACAGTGGAATTCAACAACTACAACTTTTGTGTGATTACCTCTCACTGCTACACGATCCTGCTTACAAATGTCAGGGGAAACTTTTAAGTTTCTCTGCTTATAGCGCAGATAAATTGTGGCCGCCTCTATAATGCAGCTGGTGACAATTTTATTACAGGATTCAGCACACTGGCCCATAATTCAGAGGATGGCTGTGACTTTTGTCTGAGGCTTATTAAAGACCATATTTCAGTCAGATCATAAACAGCACAATCACCTTTATTGGTGGGTTTTAGGGGGTGGGCGGCGTCCAACAGCTATGACTCATTGGCCGATTGGCTGGACATATGGTATGTAAATCAGCATTGATGATCTAAAATAAAACTGTCCACCAGGTGCTAGCACAAAAAAATTGTTCTTATAATTGGTATGGGCCAGTTTCCTGCAACATATTCTTAAGAATAATAATATTACAAGAGCTGCTGTGACAAAGATACATCTTTTAGGGCGTAAATCAATGCATGGATCTGTTTTTATTTATTTTAACAGAACTTTCTTTTAAAAGACTGTTAGCTAAAATGCAAATAAGTAGAAATAAGAAAACACACCCTGATTTAATCAAGCAAAATAATTAGTTTATAATTAAAAGAAAAAGACTGACAGAAACAATACTTTGTTTTGTTTTAATAACCAATACTGTAGCCTTGTTTAACAATCTATATGTATGATTGTACTGACCATTAGAATGAGATTCACTGCAGTCCCGCGATTCCAAAAACACACACAATTGTATTACGCCCATCTTAAAACCCATCTTACAGATTTTCATCTTAAAAGTATTGACTTAAATATAAACAGCTTATGCACACACACCGTTGAAGCTATATTAGCGATTACCTCTCACAGACACAGTGGTTTTTAGGCTAAGATAATAATGTTCACTTTACTGGCCCCTAAACCTCACAGACATCTGTCAACATTATTCGTTTTAAACAAACATGGTTTAGCTGATTTATGAGTCCGTCAAACTGTCAGAATCACTTCAACTGTCATCAGAAGTTAGTTTGACATGTTGTACCTTATTTGTGAGAACAATTTCAAATATTTTGCCCTCACAAGACACACACACACACACACTTAAACCTATACCAGATAAACTTAATAAGACAAAATGGCAAAGCCCAACTGATTTCTGTATCCATCTTTCAAACGAAGGGAATATTTGATAAAAGAACACTGATCAGTGTATAAACATCAATATTTCACTACAGGCATAATTAAAAGAGCTATTAAGAATTCAAAAGACTATCATCAGGTATTCCACCAAAATACTGAATTAAACACCGGCGGTGTTGAATTTTTCAGTAGTCTGCCAGAGCGCTTTGAAGAGTTGCGGGATAGGGAGTCTGTTTATTTTCCGGTTGACTCCTAATTTCACCAAACATCATCTGTCATGTGACTTGATCGTTCTCCAGTGTGTGATTTCCATTCGTGGCTCGATTTGAAATACAACATGCGACACAAACAGAAAAGACAAGTTGTTTGCTGATTAAAAATGAATGAGAAGCGAGATCTCCACATATCTTTATTAATCTCATGAACTAGTCAGCGTGATGGTAATTAAACCACCTCAGCTTCTCATTTATAATCATTAGCTGTGGAGCAGGAGAAAGGAATTGTGGGTAGGGACAGGTGACTGCGCCATGTGTGTGTCTGACAGATTGATTTATAATTTCAATTGTTTGTCTGTTGTATCACTTTATGGATGTTAACTATTGTAACATTACAGACAGGGAGACTGCAGCAATTTGTCTGTCTGTGTGTGTTAGCATGAGTTTCTGCAGTGCGAAAGATTACAGCCGGTTGATAGTGATGTTCCCTCGGAGGAGAATCATAGACGTCCCATTTGTTACTGTTGTCTCATCTGTTTCTCTCTTAACCTTTATGTTTGTCTGGTGTAACTGGAATGTGGGCGTGTCTGTACACCACATATGGGCGTGTCCATAAATGCTCATGTGGGTGTGTCTAAATATGTTCTCAGGGATGCTGGGATACATCTTCCATTTATTTTTCCTGAGAACGGTTTATTTGTGGCGTTCAGTTAGGAATTTTAACTTAAGCAAATTCACACAATAGATCTATTACTATTTCTTATTACTATTTAAATAATCTATTTACCATTTAGAAATCCACTGCTTAACTACTTAAAAATTAACCAGAAATTCTAGTTATCTATTTCAAACTCATACTACTTTTTTCCCTGGAAACAAAATGTCAAAGCTGCTCTGTTTTAAACAAACAATCTTGGTGATGACTGGCTGTCAGGTTTAGTTACAGTTTTGCTTGTTGAAATAAAATTATAAATACATTGTAGGTCCCTTGTTGCAAATCTAAACTTCTTTACTAAACTAACATGACATGCACATAAATAATGAATTAGTAAGTTGTTAAAAGGCATTATTTGGTCATGGGTTATCTTGCCCGCGGCATTAAAAGAGCCTCACTGAAGAAGCCAGAACTAGCTTTAGTTTTTTATGTGCAGGTTGTATTGAAATCTTTATTGCTTTTCCCTGAACTGGACTCAAGAAATATTTGAACGTTCATTACAGTTAGTAAAACAGTTGACATTTTCCTCTTGTTATTTTCAGTCTCTTATACGTACTGTCTCGCTTTTTCAATGTAATCTTTGTACTGTGTTTCTCTGCAGTGTGGGCTGAGATAATGAACGCATCATGATGTTAGACTGCTTGTGTGTTACTGTGTTCTGTCTGCTCCTTTCTGATGATGGAGACAGCCACACAGGTATATATGTGTGTGTGTTTAATTCTGTGACTACAGTGACAGCTTGGAGATCAGCAGAGATTCGAAACTTGAATAACTCAGACTCCAGGCAGTATGTTTTGTACAATCACCTTGGAAATCACCTCAAAAGAGACAAAGGTGGTAAAAATGAGTTTTTGTAAATTGCACATAACTTAAAGCTAAAGCTTTTACCAAGGGTTCTGGTTTTCCCCACAGCTCCACAGTTAACATGTAATTAAAGAAATCTCACATAACTGAAACACAAAAAATTAGCTTCTCAAATTAAATTAGTTAAACGTGAAACAATGTGCTGATCAGGTTTGGTAAGTCACACATCTGAATTTGTCCTCTGTATGTTTCCCATCCAGTTAGTTCACACACATTAGTGTAGTGAGAGTTGTGAGATATGAACACACACCTGGACCAGTGGGCAGCACTGTGGCGCACATTGAGAAACTGGGGGCAAACGGGCCCATTCTTAAACACACCTCAGTGTTCCTGCTGGCCAGAACTGCCCCAAACACACTTTTCTGTCATCCACAAAACTTGCAAATCGACAAAATTAACACTTTAGAAAAACTTAACAGAGTCACTTACTGTAAAGGAATTGTTCATCCAGGTCTGCTTTTACTTCCATTCAACCTGTATGACTTTTTATCTTTTGTGAAACATAAAATGAGATCATTTAATTAATTTCCAGTAAGGTGAATTCAATACAAGTCAACACAATGGCAGTACATTCTGACCCACTGTACTGTCAGTAAAAAACTGTGTGTGGTTTGATTATTCTACATGCTGTGATCAGAAAAGGACGCTTTTCTTGAAATGATTTTCTTTTGTGTTCTGCAGAAGCGAGTCATAAAGGTTTACATTAGGATTGAACTAATCCTTTAAAGAGTAAAACTTAATGTGTAATGCAATTCATTATTACCAAATAAATTAAATAAAAAACACTAGATTAATGGCTTTTTATAATGTCTTTGCAGCCCTATTTATTAAGGCTCAAGGACACTGGAAATTGAATTTCTGTTACACATGAGCATCACATACAGACCCCACAGACACCAGGAAGTAAACACTCATAATGGAAAATTCTCATCTGTTCAAAACATTGGGAATGCAGTGTGTGTGTGTTTGTGTTTGAACAATATATTCAGTGCTGAAAATAAGGCCTGAAGCATCGTCTGTATTGTGTGTGTGTGTGTGTGTGTGTGCTGACCTTGCCTCCAGCTGAAGTTAATGATCATCAGCTGCATATTGCATCATCAATATTGAGCTTTTCATACTGATTGAAACTGGTGCAATGAATCATGGGTAATGAAACAAAATGATCTACCGGACTGACGGCCAAGGCCAGGACAAAAGGTGAAGAATAGTAGGAATTATGTCTCTAGACACCATTAAACAGTATAATTAATAACAACTAACATGGTGTGTTGTTTTTATCAACCACCTCTAGTGACAACTGACAACTTGATGTTTCCATTAGGCAACACAAACATTAAATATTCCATGAATGTTCAAAACTATTTTTTGAAACATTAAGCTTTTTAGACTTCAAATTATGTTTAATTAAAAGAATGTCATTTTTCAATTCTATAACATTTGTAAAATGTTCCACTAACTAATTATAGGAAAATGTTTTTGATGTGATGCATAACATTAAGGAAACATTCCACTAACTTTACTGCAATAACTTTTTGATAACTTTGACAGAACATTTAGTTTCCTGTTAGCTAGGTCAGCATTTCTGTGCTGGTGTAGTGTTTTACACACACACACACACACACACACACACACAC
>JBAJNP010004289.1:0-34300 GCA_036877545.1 Yasuhikotakia modesta | reverse complement strand
TTTTTTTTCAGTCAAATGGACACATTTCAGTTACTGGAGATGTTTACCAGGACAGACTTAATCGTCTGGAAAGTGACAAAGAATCCCTTGTGCTCCAGGTAACTTTTTGTCCATTTTTTTATAGAAATTAAAACAATCACAGCTTTCCCGTAGAGCAAGACACTAGCAACACCAAGGTCAAGATTTCAGCCAAATGCTTAAAGCTGCAATCTGTAACTTTTGCCTCTCTGTTTGCCTCTCTGTCATATCTCTGTTTGAAACATAAAATTGTAACTTTAACTGTCTGAATATGTGATAATTTTTTGCAGGTAAGTGTTTTGACAGATCAAGTGGATGCACAGGGGGAAAAGATAAGAGATTTGGACATATGCCTTGAGGAACATCGGGAAAAACTCAATGCCACTGAAGAAATGTTACAACAGGTCAGTTCAAAAACATCTCTTGATTCCAGTGACATGGTCTGGAGGTGCGAGTGCTCCACAGGTTGTCTGTGGGCAAAATTAAAAGTAAAAAATGTATTTTATTAAATCTGCAAACTTGTCACAAGATGTTTTTGTTCTTCAGGAGCTCTTGTGCAGATCATCTTTGGAGACTCAGAAGCTGGAACTGATGGCTGAGGTTTCCAACCTGAAGCTCAAGTTGGCCTCCATGGAGAAGGACAGACTGGATTTTGATGAGCGGTTTGGAGATAGTGAGGTAAAGAACAAGCATGCTGTGGGGAGAACAAAGAATGAAGTCAACAATTTTTTTGTATAAAGGGTTCACTGACTATAAAACATTCTTTTGGAAAGGCTTGCTTTAAATTATATTAAACAATGTCTAAGAAGGTGTTTCTCTAGAATGTTTAAATGCATTGGTTGATTCGGTTGATAGCCGTTGGTCGATTTGTGGCTCCACCATTGGTGCACAGAGCACTGTTGTTGTGACTGGTTTAACATACTGCAGTTTGATAGAACGTTTGTTTCGAATAGTGATTTTGCAGCATAACCAACCTTTTGTTTCTGCTAAAGCCTGAGGCAGAAAGACTTTCATTCAACGATGTGTTCTGTTAGCTCTTGCATGTCCACCAATCACGTCATGTTGTGTCGCTGATGTCACTTCCAGTGCTTTGGAATGTTGGGCTCTTCTCTGTTTGGGCTGAAGGCAAAGCAAAACCAGCCCTTTCCAGATACCCCTGGAGTTCCTCCTAAAATTGACCTGCTAAAAGTCGTCATTACCACGGAAAACTGGTTCCCACTGCGGATGTGCAGGCGTGAGGCGTAACCGAGCGTTCAGTGAGGGGTTTTGGGATTCCAGCGGTTGAAGGGAGTGGTTTTCACCACCGCTGTATGAAATGCACCTTGGGACGTAATACACAGCACTGGATTGCATTGGATGGAAACCTGATGTTCTTTGTCAGGTGGAGGGTTGTTCAGTCTCTCAAATCTGAACCAGTTTGTGCACCTCAACCCTCAATACAAGTTGGTTTTGTCTTCATATTGACACACTTTCCCTCTCAGACCGGTTCTGTTTTGTGCACATGCCCTTCTGATCTTATTTCCCGTTCTTTCCACATTTTTCAAAAACAGAGATAACATTTATTGTTTAAAGGTGTGTTTGGTCTAGAAAGGCTGACATTTAAAAAATAAAAACGGTTTGGGCTGTTTCCTATGTTATTTTGGTGCCACGTAATTTATGGGCTCAGCAAAACTTCCCACAGTGTCTTGTTTAAAAAACCAGGATTGCGATGTATAATTTTGGATCCTAAAATTTTAGAATTTAAAAGGATTATCAGAACTACTGCAATCTGAAACACAAAACAAAAGAAGCAAAGTCAGATTGTCCTTAAGTTTGACACCATTTTGCCGCTCTGAGCGGTTGTCTCGCAGTGTTTATTTTTAACATTCGCTGAGTGTTTACAACTGCAGGCTGTTTTGCTGTTTATTAAATCATAAGTGTACGTCTGAGTTCCTGACATCCTGTCGAATGAAGGCTGCAAGGATTGAATACTTCTATTCGATCGTTCAAGTGGAGAAAGATCTTCTCTTTGAAGTTTTTTGAAGTTAAATATGGCTTGGATAATTTGTAGGCATTTAAAAGTCACTGATCAACATTATTGAAAGGAATGTTCTGAGTTCACTGGAAATTAAACTGTATTTTTCATAGGTTGTAAATATCACCAAAACTGTTCAACTCATCTTTCAGTTAACAAAAACTTAAATTAAACTTTAAAGTAATGTCTAAAATTTAAAGCCACAAATTTAAACATTGTTTTAGTAGTTAACACAAGAATACTGTATATTTAACAAAGTTAACATTAATAAATAGCTGTTAACAATAACAAAAAGGTTAGTTATTTTTGCTAACTTGATGTGTTTTGCCTTTTTCTTCAGGGTTTGATTTTGGAGATCAATGAACTGAGATACCGCATTTCTGATATGGAGACTGAACGGTTACAGTACGAAAAAAAACTGAAATCCACTAAGGTGAGTTTGAATGGCTAGTTATATGCTAGCATAGCATCAGTAATGTCTGTTTTCACCTCTGCTTACGTTTCTTGCTGAGTTCTTGCATATCTCGTCACCTTTCTGTCATCTTTAACTTTCTGTTTTCTATTTCCTCCTTGGCTAACCTCTCTTCCGCTAGTCACTAATGGCTAAACTCTCTAGCCTGAAACTCAAAATGGGGCAGATGCAGTATGAAAAACAGAGGAAGGAACAAAAAATCCAGGCGCTGAAGGTCGGCATATTGCAGGGTCCCGGCTTATGGCTGTGATCCTAAACCCTGTTATTTGTTATTTTTGCATGTTCAGTTGGCTTGGCACTATATATTATCTATGTTTCAGGGTGTATGTTTGTCTAAAATTATGCACACGCACACACACACACACTGTACATAGATATCCCTAAAGGGGTCCACTATATATTTATATGGATGTATTTTATGCAGTATGTTATGTATATACATATTTTGATTGCCTAAAATTGACCAGGCAGCACCATTTGGAGAACAGACAGAGTTCTCATCATGATTTGAGGGCTGCCTATTAAATCTTCCCTTCTCTCTAAGCAGTAACTTAGTGGCACCAGTCAGATCTCAGCATGTTTAATTAACCACAGGTATGCTTTAGTGTGCGGCTCTGCGTTGTGTTTAAGCAGAGAGGGGAAATTTCAGAGTACTGTGTATTGCAGGACAAGCTATTTTTGTGGCTGCTTCCTGCTGTAGTACGCTGTAGTTTGCCACACACATCCAAAGGCTCTGTGTGAGGTTTGCATGGCTGCATTAACTCCTGTTTCCTGTTCTGTCAGAACTTCTGAAGTCTTGGATGATGTGTTAATAAAAGTGGCCATTGTTTTGATGAATCATATATCAGACAAAACATTCATTTAGCATGTAGGAAGTTTTTCTAAGCAATGCATGAATGTTTTGGCAGTTAGCATGCTAAGTTTGGTTGCGGTCCGGGTTAAAAACTCACACATTGTTGTCGTCTCAACAAGTTGTGCCTCATGTTTAGGAGGAGCTTCTCACATTGAGAAGACAGCTGGATGGGAGAGATGGAGAGCTGAGAAGACTGCAGGATGAGACTGGGTCCAGGTCCCCAACGCCTGCAGGCCCAGACGGCACTGAAAGAGGTGGGTCACGCAGTTATTCACACTTAATCACAGCATTGCCTGTTCCAGCATGTTCTTCAGGGGCCTAGTTTAGTCTTTCCATTATGGTGGATCTTGTGAAGATAAATGATGGCTAATTTTAAACCTTAAGCTGTGGTAGATCAAGCTTAAACAATTTACGTTTTGTTTTTATGCTTTGTTTTTGTTTTCCATACCGATTTTATTGCTCCAGCACATTCAATAACACGAGACGTTCAATATCATTACTCTGTCTTAAACAGTTTTCCATACAGAGGAAACGTTTAAAAAGAGGCTCAAAGAGAAACGTAAGGGGACTTCATGTCTACCCTCTGCCCTTACACCCCTTTTTTTGATCTGTGTACTATTTTTGTCCTTTTAGTCTTTGCTTTCTGTGCCTGCATGTTCGGCCATTGTACTCCTCAAGCTTGCTTATCTACATCACAACAAAATACAGAACATCTTTCAGTCTTCAGTAAAAATGAATGGATTTTAAAATGTAAGATATTAAGCCTAGAACCGAGAACTGAGAACATTTACTAAATAATCCTTCATCAGGACGTTTCAGGCCTGACGCGCGTCAGATCGTGGTAGCCGACTGGCATGTCACCTTCACACTGTTGACTGTGTTCTTTGCCTGTTCCCCAAAGCTAGTTCTCTCACCTTTTCCCTCCTCCCTCCATTATCAGCGGCAGTGCATCGTCCTGTAACTGTTCTACCCATGTTCACGCTCCTCATGACCTCACAGTCTGGACGTCCACTCTTATCTGTGGCTGCGAACGTTCATGTTTTAAACCCACAAGCTCCTTCTTACTTCCATTGTGTACATTTCTCTCGTTTGTCACAGAAGGTCGCCGCTATAGTTCAGGCGACCGCGTCTATGGCTTACGCGACGCTAAATGTCAGGCCTTTGACCTTTGGGTTTCTTGAAATAGTCTTTAGTTCATTAAACATGTGCCTTACAGATATGGAGGTCCAAAAGATGAAGAAAGCGATGGAGTCGTTGATGGCGGCAAACGAGGAGAAGGTAGGTTTAGGTCACAGATTTCTTTGCCAGACACTTTTCACGCTCATAATGGAACTTGGCATTTGATGTTTTGAGGGCATTTGGTGTTTTGTTTAGGATCGCAAGATTGAAGAACTGCGGCAGTCACTTACACGATACAAGAAGGTGCAGGAGATGGTGATGACGGCACAAGGAAGAAAAGGTGGATTTGTTGTTTTTTTGCCGTTTGTACATTGTGGTGAAATTTGCATGTTGAACGCAAAATATAGTCTCACAAATCAGCCTAAAATGTATTTAATCTAAAATTAAATCTACATTTTCAAGCACTCATGCCCCCAAGTTAAGTGTCTCTAATTTACTGTTTGTTCTGTTTATGAAATGTGACCTAAACTTGTTTTTGTGAAATTCACCCAATTAGTTAAATCACGCTGTGTTCTGCTGATAAGTGACGGGTCAAATTTGTTGTCTTTCCATTGTGTGGCATTTGGCCGAGATAATGATCGAACCCCCTCGTCTTCTCCTCAGATAAGGTCAGAGATGGAGAGAGTGACGAGAACAACAGTGACAGCTCCCTGTCCATGTCCACCGCCCTGTCCGTTTCCATGGACACAGAGAAGTCTGTGCTGGTTTACGCAGAGGAAGCGTCTGTGAGGGGACAGGACGAGGTGCGATTCTTCTCAAACCAGCAACATTCACAGAATCTCCTCCTGAGGGATTGACAGTTTATTCAAGTGTTGTTGATACCGTTGAATCAGCTAAAGACAAAAACCAAGAGTTGGGGTAGCGTGTCAACTTGAGTGTGATATCACAGATGCAGTGAGTCAGTTGTCATGAAGTGATGGAATAACTTTAGACATCACAGTTCGAAGGTGAAGGACAGAATACGTCAAATACAGCAGATTTAACTAAGCATTCCTTTCGGTATTAATTTCAATATTCAATATTCATTCCTTTTTTACTGTGTTTGTATAGCAGAATATTTTTTAACAAACTGTTCAAAATAGTAAGTAAGTTTACACTTGTTTTTAAATTTTTACAGTATTTTGTTTTTTTTTTGCATGTTCTCAGTTCAGGAATAGGGCTGACTGTTTAAAATACACCACTGAGGGTCAGTGGTTTGAAAAGATTGTGGCATTTTAACATTGCATGTTGTTCTCTCTGCAGGTGTCTACATTTGTCAGTACATTACAGGTGCCGTTGCTCAGTGTATCGTCTCCAGACAGTGTTACAGCTGAGGAACAAACACAGTCATCAAGGTACAATCCCACATCACGCCTCTGCTTGTGTCTGCTGAGGTTTCACATGTGAATCTCAGGGCAAGTCGACTTAACTAGAGTTAAACAAAGCTTCTAAAGCTGCTTTTTTTTAAGTGGCCTGTAGTCAAACTGTCTGCATTAACAGGTCAAACACACCAAAACCCAACAACCAAAAAAGTTCTTTTACTTCTTGAGACAGCGTGAACCAAGTTTCAGAGCCACAGTTATAATGTAAAACATTTATGTTCTACAACATCCCACCAACGTTGCAAAAATGTACCAGCAAAACATCCATCATCTGTGTTAGCATCTCCAAAACCTTTTCCTGTCGTGTTTAATGTAGCATCCTGGGTCTTTTCACCCTTTCTTGTCAACCAAACGCTTGATGTTTGTTTACCATCACCACTTTTACAATATGATGTCTTTTGCTTATACCAGTCATTTTAAGTAACTCATCTTTCTTCTCTTATCATTTATTATGACCATATCACCCCCCCATGCCTTCTTACCAACCATTCTATTGTACAGTGTTTTAAATTCTTTGTTAGCCCATCGATGCATGTCACTGCCCTACTCCACTGCTTACCCATCATGCTTTGCAACCACCTCTGCATCCCAATGCTTGTGTGTTTGTCCTTTGTAGTGTTGAGGGGTGTCAGGAGCCAAATCAATCACAGGAGACCCCATTAGATGAGAGTCCCGAGTGAGTATGTGCGTCCAGCACACGGTTCCAAAAATGGCACCTTTTGAAACGCCATTTTTAGGGTAACCAGAAATGCCACCTTGAAAATCAAAGTGTGTGTCTAGTTCCTTAACATGGTGGTTTGATTCCCAGAAGACACATTAAAGGTTGTTTAGATGCCGTGATGGTAACATGTCTTCTCATGTTCTAGAACTTCAGAGGTCACAAAGTCAGGGAGCCTAAGCAATCTAGATGAAAAGGCAAGTGAAAAGGTACATTTAATGTTGTAAGAATGTTTTCCTAATGTTACTTTCCATTAAGTAAAAACAAAACTGTTAAAATGTGATTTTGTAAGTTCTTTGAACGTTTAAAACATGGGAAAGTTTGCTTTATTTAAATTCTTTTAGTTCTGCATTCCTTGTAAGTGTTCCACTAACAACCTAAGAACATTCTACTATTATTACTGCAACAACATTCATACTAACTTTGACAGACCCTTTAGAGCATGTTAGCCAACGGTCTGGGAATGTTCCTTGTTAGCTGGGTTAAATGTAGCTAAAGTGAGAATGCAACACCTAATGTATTATTTTTATTCTAGAGACCACTGGCAGTAGATCAGGGACCAGCAGAGGTATATTTAATTTCATTCGTATTTCCCGCTAATACTGAAGTATTACATCATAACATCTTAAAGGATTATAACATTGAGTTGGAGGTTCTGAAAGCTTTTCTCCTGCTGTTTAAATCAGAGCAAAGCATTTGATGAGTTCAACAAGATCACAACTCTTCCACCCAAATCCCAAAGTTCTTCTCGCACCGCTGAGGACGACGGCAGCTTCGGCAGCAGGAAAGCCAGATCTTCTTTTGGACGAGGATTCTTCAAGCTCAAAGGAGGGAAGAGAACCGCTAGCGCCCCTAATTTGGGTGAGATTGCTTTCTTGGAAAAAGGTGTTTCACAATGCCATAGAAGAACCATTTTTGGCTGTGTGGTTCCTCGAAGAACCTTCAATATCCTAAGCACCTTTCTGTTTCACAAAAGGTTCTTTGTAGTGAAAAAAGATTCTTAAGACTGACTATATAAAGGTAAGACAGAAATGGTTCTTTAAAGAACCTTTGACTGAATGGTTCTTTGAGGAACTAAATTTATGGCATCACCATGAAGAACTTTATGTTAGGAGCGTTTTTAACTTTACATTTTTGGTGAACTATCCCTTTTAAAAAAACAGCCCACCCCTACTGCCTTAACAAACATAATCTAATAATACATACATAATCAAATCAGCCGACCTTGTTGTTTTTTAAACCAGCATTAGATTCAAAGATGCTAATGTTTGTGACCCCAGACATATCAGCACGGATAAATTACTTTTGGTTCAAATTTTAATATCAAACTTCTCTTTTCTGTTTGATTTAAGCCCCAAACTCCAAAAGCAAGCAACTTAGTCTCAACATGAAGTGAATAAATCAAAGTTTGTTTTGTTGTCATTTCTGTCCTGCACAGCAGGGCTTAGAACCAAAATCAGTTATGACCATTATGGCTGTTTAAAGTCTCTTCCTAAAATAATAGACTTAAAAACATTAAAACATTTTGCCTTTGAGCTGTAAGCTGTTATTGAACCGCATTCCCTCAGCACTCAGTTATTCTAACCGCTTTAATCTCTACATATGCTTCTCATATTCACACTACAGTCAGATTGTTTGTTCAGACTGGATTTTGCCGTTCGGTAACACAGATGCTGGTGTTTTTGTTCTGTGGACTTGCGTGGTCTGCATGTCAGCTACAATTCCACTCCTAAAATAAACGCAATCTCATTTTTCTTTAGTCCAGAAAAGAAGTCATCTGCGATTTTAATCCATGATGCTAATTTCAGTAGCTTTACACAGACAGTCATTTTTAGGGTTTGTATTTATTTGGAACTTCCTGGATTTACTGCTTTGGTCTCCGGCTGAATCACTGCCATGTTTTTTCTTCCCCATAATCCTCAGTCGGTTAACCCGCAGCCTGTCCTGGGGCTGCACGGCATCGTGGGTAACGTAGTTTGCTGTGGTGACTAGCGTTTCATGTGTTTGTTTGCACAGCTGAGACGGAGAGGGACGGCACAGAACATCTGGATCTGGCAGGCGTGCCGCAGAGGTCAGCTGACAGCGACAGCATTTCCCCCGAGGGGAAGAAAAAGTCAAAGGGAATCAAAGCGCTCTTTGGGAAGTAAGTTTGACACAATACAGCAGCGCTGTTGTGCATTTCAGAACGTGTAATTTCATTTCTTGCATGTATCGTGTTGAAAATTGCAGACAGATTTTGTTTTCAAGAGCTTTGTTAAAGAAAAATTTTAAATATAAAAGTTGGCAAAATTAGATTTTTTATCTTTAAAGTATGTAGAAAAGTGCAATATATAGTGTATATGAATATATTTATATTTACGTGCCACATTTGTTTCGAATAAAAAACATAAAATTGATATTATAATGAAACTTACTTAAATGTTTTATGGCTTTTTTTAAGGCTCAAAAGAAGTCAGTCAACCACATTCAACCTGGATGACAACCTATCAGAGAGCGAGTTTAAACGGGGCGGAGTCAGAGCCACGGCTGGGCCCAGACTAGGCTGGTCACGTGACCTGCAGAACGCCAACAGGTCAGTTATACAGACAGGATGTGGCTCCAGCCAGGGGCTCTTCTTAAAATGGAAAGTGCTGCTGTTGATAAACACATTTGTCACAGGCCCACATGCGCCCTGTTTGTATTGCTGGTTGTTGATTGGTTCAGTCCGCATTCAAGTGTTAATGTTATTGAGGCAGAGAGCTATGAGTGTTTGATCACAACAGCTGTTTATTTATCAAGAGCTGTTTTTTTTTTCGGTTGGGGTTAAATCTTGACATCTGTTCATGTTTTGTAGTGAGCTGGATGCCCCATTTGCCCGCTGGTCCCGGGAGCAGGTTTGTGATTGGATGCAGGAACAGGGTTTGGGGTTGTATGTGGGTCTGTCCAGGCACTGGATCTCCTCGGGTCAGACGCTTCTACAGGCCTCCCAGCAGGACCTGGAAAAGGTGAGATGTTACTTATAGGAAAATCAGAACCCTCGCATATGTACAGTAGAATGCAGTGCAATTAGCTTCACAGTGTTATTGTCTCTGTTAGCGATTGATGATCTCTGTATTAACAAGGATGATCCATTTGTAGGAACTGGGAATCAAACAGCCACTCCACAGAAAGAAACTCCAGCTGGCTCTGCAGGCTTTGGGCTCGGAGGAAGATGATAACAAAGGCAAACTGGACTACCACTGGGTGACAAGTGAGCAATGGGTGTTTCCTGCCTACAGTGTCATGGATAGAGTTTTTGACTGGTGTTTTTGTCTTGAATGGTGGTTTAAATCTTTCTCTCAATTACTTCATTCATCATCAATGTTATTTCTTTCTCTTGTCTTCGTCTTTCTCTCGTTCTGTCTTTTCTAGGATGGCTTGATGACATCGGCCTTCCGCAGTACAAGACTCAGTTTGATGAGGCGCGTGTGGACGGACGAATGCTGCATTATATGACAGTGGTGAGTCTTTGCTCGTTTTGACAATAACAGAGGCTTCATTTTATTATTATTTTAGACTTTGATCCCTCAGCTATTTTCTTAAAAACAGAAAATACTTTCCTTGTTTACTGTACACACAAAAAAGGTACGGTGTACGGTAACGGTGTACGGTAACAACATAGAATGAAAGTTGAATGAACAAGCGTACAGCAAATACATTGTATTTATTATTTCACTACATACAAAATATTAAACATGCAAAAATATCTTTAAGTATCTACTGATGAATAAAACAACTGTACGTATTTCTGTTTACTGAGTGTTGCATCATAGCCACACCTGTTAAAACTCACTTAAATCAGTATTATAATATTCTTTTCCTTCTCGTGTCTATGCTAAATAGGATGACCTGCTATCTCTGAAAGTAGGCAGCGTTTTGCATCACCTCAGTATTAAGCGAGCCATTCAGGTGCTGCGTCTTAATAACTACGACCCTAACTGTCTGCGCAGACGACCGTCAGATGAGGTGAGGAGATAAACGTTCTCTAATCTGTGCTGTTGTTTCAGTGGTTTATCCCACCAATCTCTACATCCTCCATTATTTCAGAACAACATCAGTCCTGCTGAAATCTCTCAGTGGACCAACCACCGCGTCATGGAGTGGCTTCGCTCTGTAGATCTGGCAGAATACGCGCCCAACCTGAGGGGCAGCGGGGTCCACGGGGGTCTGATGGTAAGAAGAGACTGAGTCATGAAAGAGAAGATTAAAAGTTTTGGTTTGGTTCCAAAATATTATTGTTCAAGCCCAAGTTTCTCTACTTGGAATGTAAAGTCATTGTTGATTTTACTCTGAGAATCTAATGAGGTCCTGATGAGGTCCACAGACCCGCAGAGATGTAATAAATCACACCTGCAGCAGATAAGGAAGGTCTTTGGGATGCCAAAAATTTCCAGGCAGGTGTGTTGAAGAAGGTTGGACCTAAACTCTGCAAGTCTGTGGACCTCCAGAAACATGGTTTGGAGACCCTTGATCTGAAGGTCAACTCTTATGAAGCAGATGATGTTTTGTTCTTCAGGTGCTGGAGCCTCGTTTTAATGTGGAGACAATGGCTCTCCTGCTAAATATCCCCCCCAATAAAACCCTGCTGAGGAGACATCTCGCCACTCACTTCAACCTGCTTGTGGGTTCTGAGGCTCAGCAACTCAAACAGGAATGTCTGGAGAACCCAGACTACACCTTACTGACTGCCACAGCTAAAGTAAAGGTATGATGCGAAACATCTCCACGCTTAAGATAGTCTACTCTAGAATTACATGCATGAAGCATTATGGAATGTTATCTGGTAATAAATGTGTGTTTTCTGTCAAATTTAGCCTCATAAGCTTGTATTCAGTGGGTTTGCAAGGAAAAAGAGGCAGGAGGACAATGAGGAGTATGTCTGTCCCATGGATGTGGAGATGCCCAAGGGACGCAGCTTTCAGAAGGGCTACAGAGGCATGGAGCTCCAGATCTATGATGATGATCTCGACCGACTTGACCAGGTAGAGCTATGGAGGCTTTCTGTAATACATCTTGAAGATACTTGAAGTGGTTCCTTCATGTTACCGCAATAGTAATATCATTGGTCATATGATCAGATGTTTGATTCTGCACAGATGGAGGATTCTGAAGGAACAGTGAGGCAGATTGGCGCTTTCTCTGAGGGCATCAACAACTTAACGGTAATGAGCGGATGCCGGCCTGATCCGACCTGGTTGCTTAAAGTACAGAGCCTTTGAGGCTTCATAGTTTCTCCTGTGTTTTATTCCCAGAGTATGCTGAAGGAGGATGAGTTCTTTAGAGAGATATCCTCGTCGTATCCCAATGCCAGCCTGAAGGACGATGACTCCAATGTGTGAGAGCAGGACGGCCCTCGCCCCATTACTTCTGCTGCTTAATCGGAAGTGACTGCCAATTTCTCTGCCAACATCTCCACACACACCTCCCTCTGTCTTTTTCTCTCTTTCTTTCTGGGAATGCCAAATGCATCAATCACGTTAACACGGCCAAACAAGCTGTTTTGAAGTATTTGTTACACTTCATTTGCCGTTTAATTTCTTTACAGTACAACTTTAACAACAGTGCATATAAAAGGTGTCTTCTGAAGGTGAAAAAAAAAGTGTGCCCCTCATTTTATGATGCTGTTATTGGATATAACTGTGTTTTGTGGAGGGATGTGATATGATTACTAATGAAAATAAAAAGCAGCCCTACTGTAGTTTGGCGATTGGATACACATTTTTTATTTTCAGTCAACCTAAATCTTTGACAGGTTGCCTTCCCGGTAGTTTTGATGGCAACAGCACAATGACACTTTCTGTCAAAATTATAGATATATTTTAATAAAGTTGTACGCTGCCAGTAATGAGACCAACATTGTAAAGCTTGAATTTGGAGTTTTCAAGTCAAAGATCAAGTTGTAGCCTCAAGTATATGATGGCAGCGTTGTTTTTATCTTAAGCCAGTACACTCAATACTACAATGTATTTACATCCAGTTTGTGAAAGTTTGCATTTGCATGTTATTTATATATCAATTGGAAAAATATTAGCAAAATACTGTGCATTATTTTAATGAAAGTTCGTTGTGAATTATCTAAACCATAGCAGTCATGTTCTTTATTGAAATGTTATGTAGCATGAATCTTTAATGCAATACTGGCTTGTGCATAAAAATGCTAAAACGTATGACAGATGTTTTTTAAAATATAGTGCCACTCATAACCATTTCAGAGTTACATGTTTGTACTTTTTTGCTCATTTTTAAACGTGAATAAAATGAAATAAAACTTTCTGTTTGATGTGTGAGTCAAATGCAAATATTACAGGCAAAAACATGCTTTAGGTGACAGGCGGAGCAACAGCGCTATCTGCCGAGCGGTCTGTATATAAATCATTCAATTTATTGTGGAATAAATCAAATTAATTTGTTTATAAATTTGCAAATATATATATAATCGTTAGGGCTTTTTATATAGTTAAATCTTTACGTACAAATATAATTGCATCAGTCATTTCTATTAAATAAAAGTGGGCGCTATGCAGTAATCACGAAAGAATGTAATTGGTTCATCTGCACCAGCGCAAAGAAAAACAACGAGGGCCTCGTGGTGACGTTGTTGAGGCTGTTTTACTGATTTCGTACCATGTCTGTAACATGGTTTACATTTGTATAATGATCCAAAATCCTTGCTTTGCAGGTGAATTCAATTTTGCATGCAATAAAAAACACAACTTACAACTCTCAACCAATTAGAAACAACTGTTGGGCCACTAATCCCGCCCATTTAACTTTTTGTGCATGCAATGCAATGCAATGCGATTTTGGTGTAATCCTCTCTGAAATCGGATCAAGTCGGTGTAAGTATTTGGATGCATTGAGGCACGAGAGCATCAGTTCGCTGAGACGTGCTGAAGTGTAACATCTGCATCTAAAGAAGAAAAGCTGCACAAATAACTCGTTCGTGTTGCTCTGTGCCATGGGCTGGGGGTACGTAACCATTTCTTTTCAACGTTTTGCATGCATGCTTTAACTTGTGCAGAGGACTTTCCTCATTTAAATGACTTAAAGGAGATTTAAACATCGTTCAGTTCAATGTAAACGGCTCATTCTGCATTCAGTCAAACGTTCATGGTGCAAAAACCCTGGTGCATTGTTGTTGTTTTTTAAATGTACATGCATATAGTTATATTTTGTTAGAGATACATGTGCAGAAAAGGAGACTTTAACATTATATAATGTGTGTCAATGAGTATAGTTATGCAACTATAAATATTAAACACTTACATATTAATTCACATATATTCTGTATTTTAGGTGCGTTGTTGTACTGTTGGCACTGTTTACTCTCAGTGATGCAGCAAGGTAATTTTTCTAACTAATATGCCTTTAAATGTTTTGCTTGCACAAGAAAATAAACTTTATTAAAGTAACTTTTTACAATTTTTAGCCAAACTGTCAACCAGGAGCTTTCAAATATATTCAATGAGCTTTGGAAGCTGGATGAGAATCGACTGAAGGCAGGAACCGACTATAAAATCTCACTTCAGGTATTTTTAACATCCCTGAAACATTAAGCAACAGTCGTGCATGTAGCATCTGCCTTTAAACTTCTTATAATGTAAAACTCCTTCACTTTGTTGCAGGGCAAAGCTGGTTATATACCCCAGGGAAGCACAAGCGCAGTAGATCATGCTTCATCTCCTCTGTTCTCCCACGTTGATGAAACTAAACTGAAGTCCATCACAACATATGCACGTATGTTTAATGCAGATCTGTGCTCAGATCTAAGATCTTTCTCTATAAGAAACTCCCTGTTTGCGTTCTGCTGTGAGCACAAAAGCTTTCCTGTGGTGCTGTGCTGGAACATGCCTTTGTCAGAAACATGCCAAGAACCTTTATGTAATGAAACTGGAAAAACGGCACTTAGTCATAAAGTTGATTGGTGGAATTCTGAGTGCAGCTTCTTGTTGTTTATTCACACCTTTTGATTTATGTGGAAAATTATTTTGCCGTTACTTAAGGAACAACGTGCCAGAGAGTTGAAACCTTTGCAAATATGTTATGTAACATACTGTATAAATGTGGCTAAGTAAAATATAATAAAAAGTTAATATGAACTTTTTTATCACACAAAAGGGTTGTAAATAGTTATCTTGCATGTTTCTCCACAGGCTTCATGAAACTTTTGGATAACTATGAGAGATCCACTGGAGTGGCGGAGAAAGTGACTGCAGATGAAGTGACAGAAAACAACTCTTTCCTGGATGCCATTTTGGACACATCGGTCATGAAGGTAAGAGTTTATCGCCCGACACAAAAGATTGTCTTTTATTACAAAAATGCATCACGTTTTCATTTTGTGATGCTATTGCAAAATTTAAGCTGAAACTAAATTAAATATGTAATTATTATGCAATGTTTTGCTTTGTGTAGGGAGACTTGGCATGAAGAACGACATGTTAAGCTCTTTTTTTGTGTTGCTAGCAAAATATTGTGGTTGTCTCCTGACACACCCTGTTCTTGGAAGCTGCATGTCGTGACAGGGATAAAAAAATATGGATAAAGGAACTGCTGTAGCTCATGAAAATCTTTTTTAATATTTTGTAACATCTGTTTATGTTATGTAATTAACTGTTGTAATGTTTTATTCAGCGTGCTCACCGTTACCTGGTTAATAAGGGGAAATCACGCTCAGATCTCAGGCAATTTAAGAGTCAATTGTACTACATGTGGTTCCGCCTTTACCATAGAGACCGAAATGGAGGGTGAGCGGAACACATACATACACACACACTCATAATCCATTTTGAGAAACATTTAAAGGGTGTAAATAAAATTGGGTCTTATAATAAAATGCATGTCTCTTAAGGGAGGACTCCAGTGGATTTGAGCATGTGTTTGTTGGGGAAACCAAATTCGGACGGGAAATCATGGGCCTTCACAACTGGGTCCAGCTGTACCTGCAGGAGAAAGAAGATCTTCTGGATTACAAGGGCTACAAGGCCAGAGACAATGACCTGGTATTTATTAAACACCCAATCAAACATCAGCAAATACATCCATAATCATCATCATCATCATTATTATTATTATGAATAATAAGTTGTTTCTGTTCCATGCAGCCTGATGAGGATGATCATGTCCTGAATGTTCAGTTCAGTTGGCACGGTTTGGTCAAACCTGTGGCTAGCGCTTTTTTCGGCGTGAGCCCTGAGTTTGAGATGGCCATCTTCACCATCCTCTTCCTCACTTCCACAGAGAAGACCACCACAGCTGTGGTCAATCTGGACGAGTACCAGGTGGAGATGGTGGTGCACAGACACGGCCGCTCCATCGGGACCGCCTATCCCAAACTGCTGAGCAGCAACAACAGACACCTGTAGATACTGTATTACTGTACCGCTACAGTATTACACATATTGTCAGTAGTTGGTCAGTTGTTGGTAACTATCAGTAGTTAGTTACTATGGTTATGGTAACATTTTTAAAGTTGTTTGTAAAGGTGTATTGCATTATGTTAGTGGATGTATTGGGAATCAATTAACAAGTTATGCTCTTTAACAGAACGGCTTACAGAGGTAACATAAAGGGTTTGTTTTACACGCAGGTTACAAATCTGATTTTTACAAGAATTGCATTTCATAAATTGTTCTAATCATTTTCTTTCTTATCATCTCTTTGCATATTTTGATAAAGATTGTGATATCTAGTAAAGTACAACTTTTGCATTAAAGGGGTTTTTAAATCCACTTGTGTGTGATTCATTGGGTGGTTGACAAACTTTAAATTTACTATTGAATATACAAACATACATAAGCAAACATGTCCTGCAACTACGCGTTTCATTTTTATATTAGATTATAATTTACAAATTCATATAATGAGCCATTGTGCTGTTCATTAGACCGGCTGCTTTTTGTATGCAAAGCCTTGTAGACACATTAAGGCTTCTACGTTAAGTGCAAATATTGTGTTACTATGAGGTCCTAAAAATACATACAAGACACAATAATATAAAATGTTTTTAATGTAAATATCTTTAAAATTAGTAGGAACCACAAACGTGCTCGTTGTGTTCCGCGGTCCTATTTTAATGCAACACCTCACGCTTCTTCACGTGCGCCACCAACTTCCGGTCACGGTGTTTCTCGCCGTCTGTGGCGTGTAAAATGGTTTAACTTGTTATTATTGTTATTATTTAAGTTTACAGCTAACAAAGCGTAACATGCTGCAAGAGGAGTTTGGGGGGATGAGCCACGAGCAGCTCGCTGCCCCCGTCAACACTGTGGAGGTAAATAATGATGTCATGAGGGTAACTGATGGGGGCGATTGTGTCAGTCGTATCTGTCAGCGTCCGGCTGCAGTAAATGACATTTATAAACGGAGCATAAAAATAAATGGAGGCAAAATAAATCCTCTTTCCATTCTGTGTTGCAGGAAAAATGGAAGCTGCTTCCAGCTTTTTTGAAGGTAAAAGCAAATGACAAACAAACAAATTAAATAAACAAACTAAACAAACAACAAGTGGTCGGTGGGTCTATATGTGTGCTTGATATTTTTGAAACGGGCGCAAACAAACACGTTTGGTCTGTTTTAAATGTTTGCAAAACATTTGTTGTCTTATGCATGTTGTTGAACGTTTGTTCCTTCACACACTATAATGTCATTTGTTATGTTTTCTTTTCCAGATTAAAGGATTAGTAAAGCAGCATATTGACTCCTTTAATTACTTCATAAATGTGGAGGTTTGTCAACTTTCTCGGATTATAATTTTGGATTATAAACTTGTTTTACTGTACCAATGGAGCTTTATATTTTGATACCTAACATAAATTTCTGTATTTCTTCTGTATCTCCAGATAAAGAAGATCATGAAAGCAAATGAGAAGATTACAAGCGATGCCGACCCAATGTGGTACCTGAAGTGAGGCCTCTTTTCATACCGACGTGTGTTTAAATCCATATGTATTTTGTAACTCAGTCCCTTGATATACATCATTTTTCTATAGGTACCTAAACATTTACGTCGGCATGCCTGATGTGGAAGAAAGCTTTAATGTGACCCGTCCAGTGGCCCCACATGAGGTGACGTCTGCTTTAATGCTATTTGGTTTATGTGAAGACTTTCATTTTGTACTTCCTGTTAACGTTGTGTTGTTGTGTTTTGTCCACTAGTGTCGTCTGAGAGATATGACGTATTCGGCTCCTATCACAGTGGACATAGAGTACACCAGAGGAAGCCAAAGGATCATTCGCAACGCTCTCCCCATTGGAAGGTACCGTCACCTGAGCTTTACTCAAACCTCAGAATGTGTTTCTTCATTCTAGAGCTGGAAAATAGTGGGTCTGCTTTAAATCTCACTTTCACATGCTTCTTTTATTTACACTGTGTACACCTGCTACCCAATTTTAAAATTATCTATGAAATTATCTATCTTTTTCTTTTTTTTTTAAATAAGTTGCATTCAAGTTTACTGGTTTTATTTGTCCTGTTGTACAGTATTTCAATACATTTTACTGTCGAAACACAAAGTGTCACAAAGGAAACCAAAACTCTTTAAATTTATCATGACCTGTGTCACTAAATTAGGATCTCAGTTTTAATACCTGTAAAATCTGACTTGAATGCTGACTGAAGACAGTCCAGTCTTGCTCATATTTGTAATATTGAAGTATTAAATATTGCATATAAACATTATAAAACTTCTATGTAGCCAAAATATATAGTATGCAATTCAGAAGATACAACTTAATACAAATCTGACTGGGTTTCATGGTTTCGACTAAAGAGTGGGTTTGGAAATTCACGCTTCTCACACTTTTATCCTGTTTTATTTTAGGATGCCAATAATGCTGCGAAGCTCCAACTGCGTCCTGACAGGAAAAACCCAGATGGAGTTTTCCAAGCTGAACGAATGTCCCCTGGACCCAGGTAGATGATTAGAGACCTTCTCAGAAGGTCCCTGTGACATTTGACTGTGTGTCTATCATGGTCTCAAGCGGATAATCTCGTCTGAATCTCATGTGAGTGGAAGACACAGCATTAGATGTTTCTGGGCTTGTGTGCAGGTGGTTATTTCATTGTGAAAGGTCAGGAGAAGGTGATTTTAATCCAGGAACAGTTGTCCAAGAATCGCATCATTGTGGAGCAAGATCGAAAGGGAGCTGTGGGCGCCTCAGTCACAAGGTGCTGGAATCTTCTGTCTTATCTTTGTTGTAATTATCATATGGTGCATTTTCTTAAAAAATCGTTGCTTTACAACCAAATGTAAAGGAAAAATTACTTTATGCAAAAACGGTTTGTGTTAATGTGACCTGCAAAGCTCTAAATTTGTCCATGTTTGTTCTGCGTTTGTTATTGGCTTTCAGTTCTACTCATGAGAAGAAGAGCAGAACTAACATGATTGTAAAACAGGGCCGTTTTTACCTCAAACACAACACCCTTTCTGAAGACGCACCCATCGCTATCATATTTAAGGTGAGCTTTAATATCTGTGATGTCTTTAAACGTGATGGTTTTGTTTGTGCACAACCACATCCAGTATGAGGCCACAGTCTATTTAACCAGTAGATGGCGCACAATCTCAGTGAGAGAAAATTCTCCCTGCTGACTCTATTTATTAAAAGTATGTAGAAGTAAAAACAATTAAGAAAATAAAACAATGATATTACCTTTTTCTTCTCATGCAAGTAATTTAAGCATCAAAGGTCTAAGGCCATCTATCTGTATTTAAAATGTTTTGCTTTAGCAGCTGTAGATACTTGTAACTTTTGTTTCAAGCTAAGATTTCATGTCCTTCACAGTTTCGAGTCTCAGCCAACAGTGAATCTGATATTTAATTAGTGCTCAGACCTGCTCATACTGTGGCGGATGTTACCCATAATTCTCTGAGTCCAGGTCCTCTCTAAACATATGCTTAGGGACGGGGCACAGAGTAAATTGACTGTTGAGCTTGTTTGCTTTGCACTCCTGCGTCCGAATAACATTCCTCCAGGATTTTCTTGCAACATGGCAGCCGTGCCAAATGTCTGAGACCTTTATACATTATGATCCACCCTGTTCTGTTCCCACAGTCGTCTATTAGCATAAATAAATGTCATAGAGGCCTATTGCTCTATACTCACCTCAGCCGTACAGCAGAGCCTTATACACAGAAACTCTTAGTGACTGTTAGAGTCTTAGTGACTGTAATTTTGCTGCCTTTAAAATGTGCGTCACTGGTTTCTTTCAATGTAAAAATGTGTCTCACATACAAATAAATGTCACTTAACTGTAATTGTAATATTGCTGATGTGTTTCACGTCAGGCGATGGGAGTGGAGAGCGACCAGGAGATCGTTCAGATGATTGGCACAGAGGAACACGTCATGGCTGCTTTTGCCCCCAGTTTGGAGGAGTGTCAAAAAGCCCAAATATTCACCCAAACTCAGGTACACCCCCACAAACATCTGCCTTCAGTATCTTGTGGGTCATTGTTTAGCACTGTTTGTAAATGCATTACAACACAGTAATGCTAACCTATAAATGTTGTTATAGGCGCATTAAATTTAAGTAATTTAGCGAAACCTGAGGTGTTTAAAGTTAGCAAGCTTAGCTTTTGCCGTCCATGTGTCATATTTATATACGTTGATTTTTAAGCATTATTGATTATTGGGATGTTTTATTCTTTGCAAGGCTTCACAAAGGGTCAAGCAGGTACCACACGCATCCTAGCAACCTGTCAGAGCAGAAGTGAATGTCTGTTTATGTGATGGTGACATTGTTCAGGGCTCATTAAAGGTCTGCTAATGAGTCTACATGTGTGCACCAATTGACCAGAGCAGACCTCAATTAGAAATGACGTGTTATTGAGGATGTAGAATCGCCCAAGTTTCAGCTGAATGAAGCGTGACTTAATAGGACCACTAGGGGGCAATTGTTGAAATTGTTAAAAAAATCACTAAAAAAACTAAAAAAAAGTGATCAACATATTGCACATGAGTGCACAACATTTATTTTGTAAATTGGTCTAATTTTATAGTTTTGTACTTTTTGTCGGTGCATAGATCTTTTTATTAATTATTTTTCTTTTGCATTATTATTTGCTGTGTATTAGTTCAGACATCCCATATGACAGCCAGATGTTTGATGTATCAGGCAAGTTCTAGACTTAAAGTTCCTGAAGATTTGTGAAACATTTGAAGCCATTTAAATGTGATCTTTAAAGTTGTGGTTGTCAACTGCACCTCATACCGTGGCTCAAAGTGGGTGGTCTATCGGAAAGGCCCTGTGACCTTTGACCTCTTTAGTAGAACAAGTAGCTGACTCAGGTGTGTGTGTGTGTGTGTGTGTGTGTGTGTGTGTGTGTGTGTGTGTGTGCGCCTGAAGAGAATGGAGGGCTAAGATACCCCTTTGGAGAGCCAGTGAACCCTGCATCGGCTTGGTCCCCTCAGATTAAATATTTCAATCTGATGCTTTTAATCTCATTAATAGAGGCCGTCTAAAAGTCCCTTATTTTCCTTATTTTAGTGTGACTTTAACATGTAAAAAAATGTTGAAATGCATGTCATGTTGTGAGTGTAAATTTATATAAACACAAGCGCGTGATCTTCAGGATCTTAATCATCTAAATATACGTGTGTGTGTGTGTGTGTGTTGTCGTTTCAGGCACTGAAATACATTGGGAATAAAGTGAGACGTCAGCGTATGTGGGGCGGCCCTAAGAAAACCAAGATGGAGGAGGCCAGAGAGCTGCTGGCCTCCACTATCCTCACCCACGTGCCTGTATGTCAGTCTAAACACTCCCTGCTAACTGTCTACCAGCCTTTATTTTTATCCTTTCTTCTTCTGTGTCTCAGTAACAGCTGAAGCTGTTTTCGTAAATGTTGTTTCCTGTTTCTGCATCACGCAGGTGAAGGAGTTTAACTTTCGAGCGAAGTGTGTTTATCTGGCTGTGATGGTGCGCAGAGTGATTCTCGCTCAGGGAGACAACAAAGTGGACGATCGTGATTACTATGGAAACAAGCGATTGGAGTTGGCTGGCCAGGTACTTGAGTCTCACTGGCTTTTAAGACAACCTGGTGATGTAGTTTATATTTTATGTATATAGCAGAGTAGTTTAGAATGCAGATTGTTAATTTCCATATTTATTAGCATTATGAACAACATTATGCCTAAATACTCAATATTTCACTTGATCTGAGGTTTAATTTATGCAACTATGATTTCACATTGAGTCCATATATTTCTAAGAAAGCTCAGTAAATACTCAGTAAAGTTATTCAGTCCTTTCTTAACACCATCTAGCCACTCAGAAAATCCATCAGCTTCTTCGTTTTGTCTGTAGTTTTAATTTTAATTCGGTGCACAGGTGATTTTTCCTTATAGTGACTGATGACTGTGTAACTCTGCTCTGCTGCTGCTAGTACGGATGAATACAAAGATCATTAAATATTCACTTTATGGAAAGTCGCCCAGCGCAGCCCCACTTTCCAATCCATCCATCTGCCTCCTCCATCCATCTCTGTCCGCCGTTTTCTTTTCACTCGTCCTCTAATTCGATTAAGAATGACTGACAGGTCCTGGAAGCTCAGAGCGTTAGTTATGATAATGTTTATCTGTTTTATACTGGTGAAGGCAGAATTCAGTATCTCCTCAGATTAACGATACTGTGCGCCCGGTTTTGTATTGTATTCCACAGGTTAGCGCTGTCTTGTGCCTTATTTTAAGACTTCCGTCACGCCCTGTTGTCTGACATAACTGATTGCACTTTCTCCAGCTTTCCCCTCATTAGATACGCCGCTGGTCTCTTATGAAACTGATCAGAATCCAGGACCGGCTGATACAGGCTTGGCTTGGGCCCAAACCTTCACCTACCTTTTGTCTCAACCCTGCTTGTCATTATAATTCCTTCATTATTTCCTGAACGCTTTGTTTGGTCCGCACCTCCGTGCCTTTGCCTTCCCCTTCCCCTTCGTTCCCAACCGCCCCGCTTTTGTTGCGGGCGAGAAAGACGCCCGTATGCGGCCCAGCCAAACTCTGGGATTTTTCCCCTTTATTATAATTTAGCCCAGCTATGACAAAAGCATAGCCGCCTTGACTGGAGCGATTGAGCTAATCCACCGGCCCGACTGTGATAATGTAATTACTGCTGTCTTAAGTCCTTTAATTTCCCCCCACCAGCGCTGATGTGGGCTGTTTCGGCGCGTTTCTGTGAGTGACAGGGTGCCTTTCAGTGGGGCTTTGCACGCACATACACGCTTTCCAACCCCTACAATCTTCTGTCTCCTCAATTACGATTCTGACATTCAGCTAATTGACTGGCTGCGCTGTGGAAGCTTAATTTCTTTATTAATTTCAGTCAGGATGTTTATTATTTATGTATGCAAATGTGGCACAGAAGGGGAGGGGCCTCTATTGAGGGAGCTCTGAGGATAAGGGGCCGGGTCAAAATTATCAGTGCGTAGAAACACCTGTTTATTAAATCTGGGATAAGAAAACAAAGAGAAGGAGGTTCGGAGCCAGATGAAGTTAATAAAACAAGTTATCAGGAAACAGGCGGCACTTGGGTTTCAAAAAGCTGGAGATGAAGTCATCCATTGACGGTCCTTTTGTTGATGTGCTAATTCTGGGTTTTGCTCATTAACACAATACAAATTTATGGTGATGTGTTGTGCTACCGAGATAGCATTGTTTGTGTTTTCAGTTGGTTTTGTTATGTTACACAACCAATAGTTTTGTAGCCAGGTGCTTAGAACCTAGCATAACTGCTTGCATCTCTGATGTTTCCCCAAGCTCCTGTCCCTGCTGTTTGAAGATCTGTTCAAGAAGTTTAACTCAGAGCTCAAGAAGATCGCTGACCAGATTATCCCCAAGCAGAGAGCGGCCCAGTTTGATGTGGTCAAACACATGAGACAGGACCAGATCACCAACGGCATGGTCAACGCCATCTCTACTGTACGAACCATGAAAGTTCTGAACAAAAACATCATGTTTCACCACACAGATGTTCCTCTGACCTTCTGCTGCTGTTGTGGGTCTTCCTGAACAGGGGAACTGGTCTCTGAAGAGATTTAAGATGGACAGACAGGGTGTGACTCAGGTTCTCTCTCGCCTGTCCTTCATCTCAGCCCTGGGCATGATGACCAGGATCTCCTCACAGTTTGAGAAGACCAGGAAAGTCAGTGGTCCCCGATCCCTGCAGCCCTCCCAGTGGGGCATGCTGTGCCCCTCAGACACACCTGAAGGAGAGGTCAGTGTTTCTCCATTTGGTTCATTTTCATTTGGTTGAATTGCATTAGATGATAACCATGTGTAGAAGTGGACAGTTCCAAGTTCTTTTATTATTGGAAATATTCATAGCTAATGTTTAGCTATGTTTAGCATTTACTTACAAACAAAGCTATGCTTAGCTTTGTTGTTCTTTTGTCTGTATTTTTTTTATTTTAACTATCACTCTGTAAGATGACTTATTTCAGGTTTAGTTTAGTTTCTATTTACTTTATTAATGAGTAAAACTTTATTCAGTTTATCGCTAAGGCGGCGTTTCTGATTATTGTTTAGTTTAAAAATTGAAGTAATATTTTCACCTGTGCTTTATTTAATTTGAGGTAGCAGAAATGTTTTAGGACACTATAAGAACATTCTACAACTACAACGTGTTTCTGTGTGGTTGGTTTGCAGGCCTGCGGTCTGGTGAAGAATCTGGCTCTGATGACCCACATCACCACCGACATGGAAGACGGTCCCATCATCAAACTGGCCTTCAACCTGGGCGTGGAGGACGTTAACCTTCTGTGTGGAGAAGAGCTCTCCTACCCCAGCGTCTTTCTGGTCTTCCTCAACGGTATTTACCCACGCAGACCCACTATCACTCCTCAGAACCGGAGCAAGGAAACGCGCTGTTCTCTTGTTGTTTGGCGCTTACCTGCATTTGAATAAAATTCAAATAAGCTTCTGCGCTCGCCGACTACAAAATGGTGTGCCATTGATTACCTTTGAATGTCATGTCACTGAAAACTCGCCCCGCTAATTAATTCATGTATATGTTTTTCACCGTGCTGATAAGTTGCACATTACGCCGACTGCCACCGCGACTAATTAACAAACACAGCAGGTGTCGATGTGTAAATAAACGCATGTTAATCCACAAACACGTACTTGCCCACAAAGTAACTCATGCAACATTGTGCCTGTTTGTGCGACTGGGTGGCACCATAGTGGGTGTCTCATATTTCTCAAACGAGCCAAAACCTTTTCTTGTATTAGTGCTGCTATCACATAATTACAAAATGAATGGGCTTCATTTAAATATGTTGTGTGTTATTTTCTAGGTAACATACTTGGGGTCATCAGAGACCACCAGAAACTGGTCTACACCTTCAGACTGATGAGACGGGCCGGGTTTATCAATGAGTTTGTGTCCATCTCCACCAATCTGACCGACCGCTGTGTCTACATCTCCTCCGACGGAGGTCGCCTGTGCAGGTGATGCAATTGCCCCAAACACAGCATTTACAAAATGTCTTGGCAAATATTCATGCAGAATATGCAAATCAAATGTGTTCAGGTCCATTTCCATTAATAATGGAAGTTATTATGAAGCGTTATTTGTTTGAATTCATCGGAATAACAGTCGGAATGCTACCAAACGTTCCTTGTAGAGAAAGAAACGCTGATGTTTGCACTCCGTTCTGTGTCCTCCTGACAGACCCTACATCATTGTGAAGAACGGACAGCCAGCTGTGAAGAACAAACACATTGAGGAGTTGTCTCAGGGCTACAGGTGCGTTTGATTCTAATCAATATTTGACACCTCCTTGAATTTGAATGGAAATTGACGTTTTGGTCATGTGACTGGGGTGGGTCTAAACCATTTCTATGGACCACCTTGTCCCTGTAGAAGTTTCGAGGACTTCCTCCATGAGAGCCTGGTGGAGTATCTAGATGTGAACGAGGAGAACGATTGTGATATTGCTTTGTATGAACACATGATCAACAAGTGAGTATAAAACCAAACATACAGGGGCTCTAACAGCATTTGCACCCCAAATGTCAGTTTAGCAACAGCTGAATTTGTTGTACAGAATCTATAAGCAGTGCTGTGTTAAATTTAGGGACACCACCCATCTGGAGATTGAACCTTTTACACTGCTGGGAGTTTGTGCTGGTTTGATCCCTTACCCCCATCATAACCAGTCTCCCAGAAACACCTACCAGTGTGCTATGGGCAAGCAGGCTATGGGTAAGTCCTCCCCATCTCCAAAGGCACAACCTCCATCTCCAAACATCCTGGAGGACCAGTTGTGTTTACAAATGCACACACACACCCACCCATTTACTTACAAACACACTCATTTTAACGCTAGCATTCAAAACCTTTGACACACACACACCACATTCTGTATGTGTATGAACATCAAACAGCATTTGCTTGCATAGTCCTCCTTTTGTGTGTGTGTATATATGTGTGTGTGTGTGTGGTATTCAGTACATTATGGGGACCAAGTGTCCATCCAAGTAAAACAATACCAGTAAATTTTAACCTTGTGGGGACACTTCTAGATTTTATATGTGTAAGCTTATAGATCATACAGAATTATCTAATTTTTTTAAACAAATTAAAATATTATAGTGTGTGATCTTGGGTAGGGGAAAAGAATACACACCTGTGGAATGTCCTTATTACACATGAAAACTGTGTGTGTGTGTGTGTGTGTGTGTGTGTGTGCGCGCGCCATTCCCTGCCACTGTCTCCGAGTGTCATTAGGCATTCATTGTGTCAGTGTGTGTGTGTGTAGGGTTAGTGTGTTCAGCTGTGAGAGAGAGGGAGGGAGAGAGCACACTCTGCTGCCCTGGTTACCAAAACTACTTAAACCTCTACTCACCACCACCCCCATTACAAACCCACTGAGACCGCGGCTATATTTGGCCCAATATCCTCACCCTTGTCTTCCTTTTTTGGATGGACAGCTCCATACATGTGCAAATCTGGTTGTGTGGCCCCAGACCTATTATAACACACTGTGTGCTTGTACCCTGATTGTGAAGTAATAGCATATGACAAATGTTAAGGCCTCGGGGGATGCTGCTATTATAATATAACCCCCATCTCTGCCCTGTTAAACCTCCACCCCAAAGATTGTGAAACCGGTCTTCACTTCGGCACCTCACAGACAGTCGGACGAACGTGATTTGACATGCGTTAGTTGTTTCCTGTTGTTGGGAAGTCATACTTGAATCGAAGAGCTGATTCCTTCATTGTTAAAATGTACATTTGCATTGAGTTCAATGTTAGGCTTAAAGTGGCAGTAGGTCATTTCAGTGCCAGTAGTCTGTCAGTTTTTGGCCTTTATGGGGAAAGTTTTAAGCCTTTATTTTTCTTTTAAAACTGCAATTTGTAACTTTCCTCATCTCTCTTGAATTAAGTATTTTAAGTACTTTTTACATGTTACATATGTTCAAGTCAGATGAAGTCGAAATCACAGGGAAATTTGCTGTGAAATCAGACACAACAACTCAAATTATAAAAAATTATTTTAAACTCATCTTGAACACTGATCTGTCATGTATAACAGATTCCTTTAAAACTCAAAAATGTTAGATCTTTGATAATACTGCGCTAAATTTACCTTATATATGTCAAGTATTGTACCAGTCTTGTCTCTTCACCAAATGTGACACTTCCACTGTGTTCCGATCAGGTACCATCGGCTATAACCAGAGGAACCGTATAGACACCCTGATGTACCTGCTGGCGTATCCACAGAAGCCCATGGTGAAGACAAAGACCATCGAACTGATTGACTTTGAAAAGCTGCCTGCAGGCCAGAACGCCACAGTGGCTGTAATGAGCTACAGCGGGTATGATATAGAAGATGCCCTGGTGCTTAATAAAGCCTCTCTTGACCGAGGTAAGAACTCAAGAAACAAAACAACTTCTGCTGCAAGGTGACAGAAAGTTGAAATTTCGTGGTGTTTGAGGCCATCATGTCAGACTTTGAAGGTCTTCCATCTTCTCTTGTGCTCCTGGCTTTGGTAGGCTTTGGTAGATGTCTGGTGTACAAGAACGCTAAGTGCACTTTGAGAAGATACACTAACCAGACTTTTGACAAGGTGATGGGTCCGATGCTTGACGCAGAGACACGCAAGCCCATCTGGAGACACAGCATCCTGGACGCTGATGGCATCTGCTCTCCTGGTAAAGCTGGAGAACGCAACAACAACATCATGATGTATAGAGTCTGTATTACGCTAGTTTGCGACAAACGAGGTTGGTTGTTCTTGCAGGTGAACGGGTTGAGAACAAGCAGGTGCTGGTGAATAAGTCCATGCCCACTGTCACCCAGACACCACTGGAGGGCAGTGCCCAGCCAGGCCAACCACAGTACAAAGACGTGCCAATCTCGTAAGGGCCCATTTGTCCGCTTAAACAATTCCCAACCTCAAACAATTCCCACCTAATCATGTTCCTACAACCGTTGATTTTAAATCAAAATGTCTTCACTTGTTATTTGTTTGTTAGAAACCCAATGTCTATTTCTGCCTCCGTAGGTACAAAGGCTCAACAGACTCCTACATTGAGAAAGTGATGATCTCCTCCAACGCTGAGGATGCATTTTTGGTCAAGATCTTACTTAGACAGACTCGCAGACCAGAGATAGGAGACAAGTTCAGCAGTCGGCACGGGCAGAAAGGTACCGCCTTTGGATACCACTTCCTGTTGTGGAAGGGCCTGAGCCAATGGCCACTCTCCTCCCTTCGACTTCGGCCAACATTAGCCAATTAAACGAAAGTCCAACGATGTTCCAAAATTCAGACTATGGAGCCCACTTGATAATTGTACTACAAGTGGAAGACACTTGTGATTGAAGTGTGTGACCGAGATCGTGTGGGGTTTACTGGTGTTTTTTTCTTGCGTACCCAACTATATCGTCTGAGTTGGCCCGCCCACCCCTCCAACGCTCCAAAGGCTGTTTTTTAATTAATTAGCTTTTTGTCCCATGCCAGCCTATGCAAATTTATTACAGCAGCGCAGTCCTGGGAAAAAGTGTTTACAGCCTCTATTGTTTCTGAGCACCTCCGCTGCGTGAGACGGTCAGTATGATGTTTTAATCAGAGCGTTAACTGGCGCCATGCATAATTCACTCATTTCATTAGCAGAGGTTGTTCGCTGGCGCTCATCGCGGGACGTGACGGTGAGGAGAGGTCAGGAAGGGGTTAGCCGCAAACCGCCAGAGATGCTATTTACTGCTCTTTTTAAAGAGGCTTTTGGTATTTAAAGGAGCAGGCAAGTGTCGGTGGACCGGGATAACACAAGGCAGCTAATTGTTGCTGTGAAGGATAGTGCCTTTCTCTTGAATGTCTTTTGTGCTTTTAGAGGCAGGCTTTTATTGAACGTTTGGAGAACCTGAGGCACGTTTTCCAGAGGTTTGTGACATTCTCCGCGTTCAGCAGCGACGCGTTTTAAACTTTCTGACTAGCATTGTTTTACGCTAAAGGTGGTTTGTTTTGGTACCGTCCAGTTTTCCAGTAAAGAGTTCTGAACAATGCTGTACTTCAAAGAAGAATTTTGGCTACCTTTAGGCTGAAGGAAAGCCCATGAAAGGCGTCCCATGGGGGTTTAGAGCCATTGGTGTTTGACACATTTCACAAGAGTTTTGTCTTAATTGTTTTAAAACCCCTCCCATCTTACACCCCACCCTGAGCAGTCTCCACTACCCTCATAAGATCTGGTCACAGAGAACGATAGGTTAATTATTTACCGGTGACCTAAACACACACCGACGCACACACACACACACACACACACAGACGTGACACTGTGATACCCACACAGCTGTCCTGGCAGGGTCTATTGTGCAAGCCGCCACACTGGAGCTGTACAGCCAGTGATGGAGGGCCGTGGACTCTTACTGCTGTCCTGCTTTTCTCTGCTGATTTCATGCCTCTTTTATCATTCACTCTCACACAAAACAAACAACACAGAGGATGTGTGCTATGGGAACCTCTCTCTCTCCCTCTCTGTCTCGTTCTCTCACTTTTTCTCATTCTCTCTCTTCTTCTGTCTTGCTCACTTTCACTCATCCAGGCCGGTGAAATATTTTACCCTAATGTTGTAGGTAATTGTTATTTATTTTTAGCTCTCCTGTTTGGTTTGGGGTCAATTTTTTCTTGACATCTTGACAGAAAACTATTGAGTGTGTTTTTATGTTTGAAAGAATAACAGGGTTAACAGGCTTGTCTTCAGTCGTTTTATTACTCCATAAAGGTCCATATTTTGCTATTTTTAATTATTTTTTAATTTTATAGGGATTATAGTTTGTTAGCTTGTAAGCTGATTTAATTTAGCTGACTGAATCACTGAAACCAATATAGCCAAAATTGTATATATTCCAATATAGCCAAAATTGTTATATTCTATATATTCTATATTCTATATCTTAGTATATTCATATATTGTATATAAAATGTATAATCTGTTTAGGTGTAATGTAAGGTGTTGACTTGGATATATTTGAATAATTGAATTGATAATTTAATAAAATCAGTAATACTGTATAATTAAATTAAAAGACATAATGTTGTTTAAAATTGAAACGATTGACAGCAGTTTAATGTGCAGTTTAGTGGTATTTTCACAGAACTGTTTGCCCAGAATCAGATTCAAGGATTACAGAAAGCTGTGTGGTGTATTTATAGACAACCACACAGGTTTTCACAAGTGCTTGATGTTTTTCTTATGGTTATTGTTGTATTGCTCTCCTGAGCTGAATCTTGCCTTGTGTTTTCTGTGTTAAAGGGGAAACTGGGTGTATAATCTGCTTCTCACTGTCCAGCTAAGCACCTCTCCTCACTTCCTGCCCCTGTTCTTCTCTCTTTTTATCACTTGCAAATGGCCCAATAATGTGTTTGCTCTGGCTGCGAGGAGGGTGAGAAGCTGTTGGGCAAACATTTACACTCTCACTCGCTTTGGATGAATTCTGCAGTCTGAATTTGTAATGGTTTCACCCCAGCAGACCTCAATACATCTGTTTTGTAGGCCTTTGGACCGGTTAAAGTTACGCAGACCCCACACTCTCGTCTAGCGTTCGTTTGCGATCGACATCTCAGAAATCACTCAAAAAGCAATTCAGTTTTACAGGGACAGTCTGTTTTAACAGGGCAGTTAATGGGAATACTTGTAATTCCGCTAACCTTAGTAAATGTTTTGTTGAACGCGTTAAAACAATCACATTTATTTTGTTGGGTTGATGTGATGTTGGATATTTACAGTGATAGACTGTGATGTCTGTGATATGGGATGTTGTTTACGGTACAGGTGTGTGTGGTCTGATCGTTCCGCAAGAAGACATGCCATTCTGTGACTCCGGCATCTGCCCGGACATCATCATGAATCCACACGGCTATCCCTCCAGAATGACTGTAAGCTCCTCCCCTTATCACATCATCATTTACATTTGAATTATTTTGTTTTTACATGTTTTATCATGTAATGTAACATGATGACAAATTGCACAGTGACTCCAGAGATTCTTTAACAGTTTTTTATATTACAGTCAAGTAATAATAAAAAGGCTTTGTTTAAATATGTTTAATAGATGTTTTAATGTATTTGTGTGGGTATTCATTTTATCCACTTGATTAGTAAAAGCCTGTTTGCAAATTACAGTTTTTACAAATTGCTGAAATTTATAATTTTCTCTTTATCCAGGATTTTATTTATATGATCTGTTATAGATTTTTCTCTAATTGTTTTTTGCTGAATGCATTTGGGAATTTTTTTAACTCTGTCCTGTTTACCAGAGCAAAGATTGCATCGCTATCAGATCTTTGTGTTTGTTTCAAATTTGATCAAAATAAACTTACCCAGTTCTTACATCAGCACAGCAAATCTTCAAATTTGGCTCCTCAGAAAGCTTTACTGCCCCACTGTTCCTAATTTTGACCCCTGTGTTTGGGTGCACGCAGCGGGCCGTCATATAGGAAATAGTTTGAGCCGAGAAAAAGATTTCTCTCCGTGACAGTCTGGGGTCAAAGATCTTCCGGCCCGTTCTGTGAGTGACCCCGTAACGACCGCTGTCGCTCAGTGACCTCATCATGATGTCACACTCAGATTCCCCAGCTGCAGAAAGCAAAACCTCTGTTATGCTGCCATAAAAGACTAATGAATTATGCACCACATAAATGATTGTTTGGAGAAATTTGAAGCCGGTGTTTGTGTTTGTTAGGTTGGGAAGCTGATTGAATTGTTGGCCGGTAAAGCGGGGGTCTTGGATGGCCGTTTTCACTACGGCACGGCTTTTGGGGGCAGTAAAGTGAAGGACGTGTGTGAGGATCTTATCCACTATGGATACAATTATCAGGGCAAGGATTACGTCACCTCTGGCATCACGGGGTAACAAGCGTTTTCTTTTGCATTCATTGGTACACAGTGAGCTAAGTTGTTTTACCTCACGAACGTCTTTGCATTTGCAGCAGTGCTGCATCTCGCAGTAATGTATTGCATTAAATGCACAACTGTTTAAATTGGTTTACCACACAGTTGCTTAAATCCGATCTTCTCAACATCACACCTGTTGCTTGCTTTCCTTTAACTCATCTGGTTGTTTCTATGTTCCTCAGAGAACCACTGGAAGCGTACATCTACTTCGGTCCAGTTTATTATCAGAAGCTAAAGCATATGGTACTAGACAAGATGCACGCCAGAGCCCGCGGCCCAAGGGCGGTGCTCACTAGGTAAGCTAAGTGTTTACTTCTTACTCCATACTAGTCTAGGGAAAATTTTCAGTTGATGCATTGTTTCTATTGTACCTTCATTTGTATGTCGCTTTGGATAAAAGCGTCTGCTAAATGCATAAATGTAAATGTTAATTATACCTGTAGTTAATTTGTTGCTGCTCATCTAGACTACTAGATAAGACTCACTTGGTTGTGCAAATTGCATTTGTCTATTTTAATATTTTACCGTTTTTACCAATCTTGACAAATTTAACGAGATAAAAACTAAACATATGTTGTGTCAATGTGACAGGCAGCCCACCGAGGGTCGCTCCAGGGACGGTGGTCTGCGTCTGGGGGAGATGGAGAGGGACTGTCTCATCGGGTACGGGGCCAGCATGCTTCTCCTGGAGCGATTGATGATCTCCAGTGACGCGTTTGAGGTGGACGTGTGTGGACTGTGTGGCTTACTGGGATATTCCGGCTGGTCAGTACAATCCACTGTAATTATTTGCTGTAGTGATGGATTACAGTAAGTGATTTGGTTGTTTTGTGCGTTACAGGTGCCATTACTGTAAGTCTTCCTGCAATGTGTCGTCTTTACGAATTCCGTACGCCTGCAAACTGCTGTTTCAGGAGCTGCAGTCTATGAACATCATCCCTCGCCTCAAACTAGCTCGCTACAATGAGTGAATCTCCAAACTTCATGTACAGAGCAATACAGTATTAGTGCTATAATATAGAGACTACAAGTGTAGCTTTAAACCTCACTTCGAAGAATTGATAATCATGCAACCACATCCATGTGGTTATACTTTACGTTAAATGTATTTTGTTACCAAGGTAACGAACGTCTTGATATAAAAATGCCTAATTTGAAACGTTTTTGTTTTTCCCGTTTTGATTTGGGAATGAACCTGGCATTTCCTTAACTTTATTTGTTTGGTGTGAGAAACATTTCAATTTGTCTGGGTTAACCCTAAAAATAATAAAGTTTTCTTTACACAAGCCGTGACGTTGTAAGTTTAATTTAAGAAATCTGTGCGTTATTTTAAGGGAACCAAGGGGATTGAAAAAGACCACGAGGAAAGTGTCGGGGGAGGACGTATTGAGAGATCATAATTAAGTGTTAATGTGACAACAGACAGCAGAAAGGAGCTTGTTGTTACATTGACCACTTTTTCTTTCTGCTTCTTTTACACTAATAAAACATCCGCTATTCAGCGATTGTTCCCACCCACTAAGCAGCCGTGGAAGGCTTTGATTGGAAGAAAGCATCTCACATCGGTAGAATGGGCACTGACAGTGTGACTCTCTTGCGGGCGGGTGTGGGGGGGGGTATAAGGGTCTAAGGGTGTCTCTTTTGGCCGACTGCACCTGTCCTAGCTAATGAGGGGCTAATGAGACTGAGAGTAGACGAGCAGAAAAAGGAAATCTTCTGAAGAGAAGATGCAAAGATTCCTCCTCCACCTTACAACCTCCATTTCTCAAACTGTAATTAGGGAAATATTCCTTGATTTTTCTTTTTTCTCTCCATCCTTTCCTTGGCTTGTTAGAGGTTCGGAATAACCCACATGACTGAGAATTTTGGCTTTTGATAGAGTTCTCAAGATGTGCTCATTGTTCCTCAACAGTTTCTGTGATGCATTCTAGGAATCATTCAGTTTCTTTTGTTGTTTTTTAGACTGTAATACTTTGTAGACTGGAATACTCGTCTATAGCAGAGATACAGAGCAGAACAGGGGAACCACAGGTGTGGTTCATAGCATTACACCAAATCCATAATCGTCTGATCATGTTCATGACAGATTATTGTTCCAAACATTCCCCTTAACCCAATTCACAACAGTTAGTTTATAATAATGATTTATGCTTTGAGCTGTCAAATCCAATTTCCCCAGAAATGCCAGTTTCATGTTGATTAAAAAGTGCATAACGTAACCTGTAATTTTATGTTTCAGAGATGGCGTTGGAGAGACAAAAGTTG
>JBAJNP010004288.1:0-34308 GCA_036877545.1 Yasuhikotakia modesta | reverse complement strand
CAATGTATAGGTGAAAATCTATATCCAGATCAATATACAAATGTAATAGTGTAGCTGTCTGAATATATACTGAATATATAATATATTCTGTATAACTGGCCTGTGATGATGAGGATGACAGCTATGCTGAGGTCAGCAGATGAAGTGAGATGAGAACGGAAGGCATGAGGGACAGAGGATGGGATGGAGACAGACCCCATCCACGAGCCATTCACATGCAGATGAGACATCAAGAACTAAGAGAGAGAGAGAGAGAGAGAGAGAGACTCTTACTTTTTATAATTGTACTGTAATTTTATATGTGCAAAAAGAATAAATTGATGTTTCAAATAATTATGATTAAAAAAATAATTTAACTTGATAATAAATTGATGTGCTTAAACAATTAGATAAACATTAATCAGAATACATTAAATTACAAAAAATAAAATAATACTGATATTACAATAAAATGACTTTTTTTATATTAGTGAGGTACAGAAAGCATACTCTAAAGCATAGAGTAAAAGTTTTACTTACCTTGTTTATCAGTCCAACACTTTTGTGTTTTGTGTATGCTTACCCTTTGTTAGTCTGCCACTGCTGGTTAATCTCTAAGTAAAATGCTTGCTTTTTTGTCTTAAGCCTCTTTTGTTCCTGTTACACTGTTTATATCTGTATGGGAGGAGCAAATCAATTTTGTTTTGGTGAGTCTAATACAGGGCCATCAGCATTCATGCACACACCAAATGAATGGAACCCTCAAGTCCCACCCTCTAAATCTGTTACCATTACATACATATGCTTTTATCTTTAGGATTACAGGAATCGGTAAATAAAAGTTTTTCATATGAGTGGAACAGTTCAATTGACAGAAAAATCGAAAGCACACAGCAGATACAGATCCTGTTGATGCTGTAAGATTAATAGCTCACCATGATATAATTTGCATGTGTGTGTGGGGGGGATGTTGTTGGAATTGCATATTGAAAAATGCATAGTGTGCATAACTAACAACTGTGTGAACTACATAACTAAAAGCTCTTTATCCACTATCCCCATTCTAATCAACAGAAATGGACAGCTTAAAACAGTAAAAATACATGCAAACATATTTGCAAGGACATAAATGGGCAAACCATCCACAAATCCCAGAATGTCTAAAATTGTAATTAGATTCAAGCACATATACAACTTTAAGTCTAAATCATGCTATAATGTGATTGCAGGGACTCCAGCAAATGTAATCCATTTACTTGCCCCACACTCATTGTCAAAGTCACATTCTACTAATGCAATGTATACGTGTGATGTAGAACAGGAGGAAGGCACATTCCCACCACGCTGCTCTGATTCCAATATCAATAATGTCAATAGACATTTCATAAATGCCCATCATGTAAAATAATGGCCTGGCTATGTCAGGGTGCATTATTCATGGGAAACTGCCCCCTGATTCACAAATTGATATTATTGAAGGGGAAAATTAAGTGAATGGGTCTATGACAAAAAAAAAAAAAAAAAAGTTGGGCCCTCACTTGGAGTTAGCAGCCCTCCTGGGCAAATCTCCTCAGCAGTGTCAATTAAAATAAAAACCAATTTGTAATCAGACTAGCATATCTTTTAGAAAGAACACACACATTTCTCACAAACAGGACTTTATTCTGTCACAGGCTGCAGGTAGACAGAAATGCTTTTGAAGTCAACATCCATTTTAAACCTCACACAGTAACAGAACAGAGTGCATCCATATAAAAATAACATTGGTCTTCAAATTCAGCATTTTCTTTCAAGGCATGTGGAGCAAGCATCCAATCAGATGGTAGAACAGCAGGTCATGTATTAAAGTGACATGGTCACAATTACTCCTTGGAGGCCATGTGTGCCATCAGATCGCAGACACGGTTGCTGTAACCGAACTCATTGTCGTACCTGTGAGGAAGTAGATGTCAGCGCCAAAACAAATGCAAAACTACCAAAACAAAGTTTTAAAGAATCCGTCTCACCATGTGACCAGTTTGACAAAGTGATCATTGAGAGCAATGCCAGCACCAGCATCAAAGATGGATGAGTGGGTATCCCCATTGAAGTCAGTAGACACCACCTACAGACCACAGTAAGAGGTAAACTCACAAAACAGGATTATAAAAGATGAACCAAAACTTGACTTGCACCATCAAAAGAATTATGGAATCCATTGCAGATTTAAAGCACATACCTGGTGCTCCGTGTATCCCAGAATGCCTTTCATGGGTCCATCAGCAGCAGTCTTAACCACCTTCTTAATATCATCATACTTGGCCTGTAGTTACAGCAAGCAGATTCATCAAAAGTCGGCATGTTTAAATACACACAAAGAATAAAGCCGTTGCATGTAAAGTTCACTTCGACAGGGATATGGATTTGGAGTACTCACAGGTTTCTCAAGGCGGACAGTCAGATCCACAACAGACACATTGGGGGTAGGGACACGGAAGGCCATACCAGTAAGCTTGCTGAAATAAGCAGCAATAGGAATTAGGACATGTAGAAATTAGAAACGGGAAGCAAGAATGAAAGACACATAATGGACTTTCTTTGGGAAATTGTGAAGATCAAAAGTATATCCTAAAAAGACATCCAGGTGTTAACCCAGACCTTTAACATGGCCATGCAGAGCATTCAAAAGTGGAAGTTGGGTTTTTAAAAGGCAGTTGCAGGAAAGGTGGTACTGACCCATTAAGCTCAGGAATGACTTTGCCCACAGCCTTGGCAGCCCCAGTGGAGGCTGGGATGATGTTCTGGCTGGCACCACGGCCATCCCTCCAGAGTTTCCCAGAGGGCCCATCAACAGTCTTCTGTGTGGCTGTGATAGCATGCACAGTGCTCTGGCATGGAGAAATAAAAGAGATGCATGTGTGGGTGGGTTATAAAACCAAAGCTGCAGTAGCATTTTATTATGTGACGCACAAAGCATTAAAGGAACAGTTTATGGATACTGAATCAAGGCAGGTCACCAAAAGCAACTTTTAGGTCAAAAGGCTTTTGGCAGGATTGAATCAGCAGTTTAATCTTACCATAAGACCCTCAATGATGACAAAGTTATCATGGATGACCTTGGCCAGGGGAGCCAGGCAGTTGGTGGTGCAAGAGGCATTGCTATAGAACAACAACAAAAAAGAAAAAAAGTTTGTAAATCACGAAAACTGCAAGTGGTTCATTAATGTAAAACACGGAAATATTTATGGATGTTTGAACAATTTGCTTTAGTATGCCCCCTACAGGACATTTGCCATCATTACCATAATGTAACGTGAGATTTTTTTTTTTTATTTTTTTGAGTGTTTGTGCACCTACCTGACAACTTTAAGGGAATTGTCGTATTTCTCATGATTGACGCCCATGACAAACATGGGGGCATCTGCACTGGGGGCAGAGATAATGACTCTCTTGGCACCACCCTTAAGATGAGCCTAATAAAAGAGCACATCCAAAAATCAGATACAGGAAGTGCTTAAAGTGTACAGTAAGAACAGCAAGCATGACAGCTGACAGCACGAGTTACATACAGAAGCCTTCTCAATAGTGGTGAAGACGCCAGTGGACTCTACAACATACTGAGCGCCTGCATCACCCCATTTGATGTTGGCTGGGTCCCTCCTGCAAAGACAGATGGAATTTGCCATGGTCTCCATTTAAGAGAATTACAGCATGCAGTATTTATGAACACTCACTCGCTGAAGACTGTGATTGCATGACCATCAATGACCAACTTGCCACCTTCGGCCTTAACTTCACCCTTGTACTTTCCATGGGTGGAGTCATATTTAAACATGTAGACCTGTTATAGATAGATAATCCAATTATTAGTTAACCTTTAAATTGCATAGAAATGCATGCAACTCAAGTTCAGGAAGTGCAACCCACCAAGTCTCAGAAGGAAACTTAATACAGGAACGAAGACTCACCATGTAATCCAGGTCAATAAAAGGGTCATTGATGGCCACAATCTCTACTTTCTTGGAGTGGAAAGCAGCACGGGTCACCAGACGCCCAATACGGCCGAATCTTGAGACAGAGAGAGTTTTGTTTCAAAAATCATTCAATTCTTGCACAGGTTCTTGTGTTCAGTCATATGAATTATATGATGCGACTATGAAAAGGGAGTAAAATTAGTCAAACCATTACAAAGAAAGCAGTCAAATTCAGGTTCATAAGTGGCCTGCGAGTTCCTACGCACTTTCAGTATTCAGTCATTTCAGCATCTCGTCCACTAGATGGCATATGTACGCCATTGCTAAACAAACGCAATATTTTCCAGCCCTTCAAAAACTGTTAAGCTCTGTGACTGTGCCCTTCCTATGACCCACCAGGCAAGAGGACCAAAACAGTGTCCTTCCTAACCTTTTATTTAGGTACTGGTAATGCAAAACCAAATAAAAAAAAAAACCAACCAACTTAAGCAGTATTGAAGGGCTCTCAATTGCATTAGGCAAATGGCAAACAAGACAGTTTGTCAGAGCTTCTAATGGCACGTCCTCTGCCTTCCAACTCTCAGGAGGAATTTGTGGGGGGGCTCCAGCTGTCATTGTGAACTATTTTGGCTCATATAACAGCAGTACTGTTGCAGGGGATGTACTACACCTTCTATATCATTGACACTGAAGTCAGTGGACCAAAAAGAATCGGGGATCACAGTACACAGTACATACCCTGATAAGACACATACTGACATGGTTAAATATGGTCAAAACATTTGCATGACATCAGCAGGTGTTGAGAAACAGAAGGTATAAAGTCCAGCATTGCTCTTAGCATTGCTAAGTTTGACTAGCATTTACCCCATAAACCTTGTGATCTATAAAAGAAAATGGAATTAGAGCAAAACATTAAAATGTTTCAATGTTAAAAAAAATAAAAAATTCTAGAAGGCCAGCTGAAACTTAACTCTTATACTTACAAGACTATTAATATCCAAGACCAGTTCAAGCATTTCTGCTGTAAACTGGACCCAAGTTCTTCAGGACAATAAATAAGTCCCCACTCTAGATAACTACCGAGAGGTGTTGTGAAACACTTGGGCCTACGTGCACATACAGTATGCAAACCCATGTCATGTACGTGTCACCCCAGTATCACATTTCCCATTGCATAACAGCACACACTTTTGAAAGGTTAGCGCTGGTGCTGAGGGTCACCAAAGGTAGGGCAGATCAGTTTTGTAATTTAGATGTACACTTCTGAGTGTACAAGACGATTAACAAGCACACTTAATAGGCCAGTTTGGCTTAATGTACTGCAAAACTAGTATGACAAGTTAAAATGGGATCCAAAACATGGTTTGAAGCGTTTTGACTGCCTATCACTTTGGAGCAAACTTTGACCCTAAAGTAAAGGTTGAGGCACAGTGGCAAAGCACACAGAGACTAAAACGTGCCTTTATTTGTCATCATGACGTCTCAACAAATGTTGTTGGGACAAACCCAACAGTGCCGCACGACTGGATAACACATTAGACGCCCCCTTCTAATCATTCATCAGAATCAATGAGCAACTGAAAAAAATTGTGTCCCTTTGGAAGAAAGAATAAGCACTTAGCAACTACTAAACACTAACTTAGACTAACTTACCCATTGATACCAACTTTAACCATGATGTCTGCTTTGGCCTTGTCCTCTGCAATAAAAGCAAATAAAATAGTTGATTATATATTTTGACTGCACAGCAATAGATTACATAATGGTTACAAAGTACAACAGGCTGTCCACGTGCTAGTCTACGTTGGACATCAAGCGCAGCAAGAGTGTGTGTAAATTTAGTTTGTCTCCAAGTTTAAGATGGCCTAAACAGCTCTAAGCAGTTCTCCTGCAACATTCTACATGGGTTACATTTATAAACTTCATTTGGTATATCACTTCTAACGTCATTTTCAGGCACATATAGGTAAATACTTAATTTTAAACTAAGCATTTAAAGTAAGAAATAAAACACTTGGGCATTTTTATCAGTATAACATTTAAATGCATGTTAGGCTGATATAAAGTTTTATTTACCGTTTGTGAGAAGCCTCTGTCTGTTCTGACACCTCGTGTGAGTGGGTAGACCAGAGCAACTAGGTTAATTTATATCTGGTGTGATAGCCTCGGCCACGCCCCCTTGGACTTTATGACACCATCGCTCCGCCCCCTCTGAATGTCAAGGTCATATTGAGACAAAGTTGGATGCTGAATTCTTTAAATAATTATTGTAAATAGAAGTCAGTGGAAGTAGCTTAACATCAAAATGTATATTTGATTTTGTATTGCATTTACTTAAATATATTTATCTGCAAATAATAATGTATATATATTGACATGCAAAGTTGGAAAGCAACAGTGAATAGAACCAGTCTCAACAGGAGCAGGCAGGACTTATGTTGTGTAAAGTCTTCAGAAATATTTTGTTCATATGTACAGGCTTTTAAAAAACAAACCTGTTGGCATACCACAAACAGCAAGATCTTGTATAGATAGACTTGACTGTGGTGATAACCTAAAGTTTAATTATCTAAGTGCTGAAACAAAGGTTGCAGGTTTAATTCTAAAAAGTCAAGCCAGGAAAATGGAGATATCCTGAGTTTGCAACCCTGTGCAATCTCTGCAGGGTGTGGCAGGTGTACTGGACTTGTAAGCAATGCAAAATGGGAGATTTTTGGAGAAAAGTGTACCATGGTAAATCACTGACTAAGACACTCCTGAAAAATAGAAGTTAATGTGAGCATGTTTGTCCACCCTGACCTTCTAACAGTATCTGGCTCTGAGTGAGCGAGAGAAGGAGCAGAGGATCAAATCACCCTCATCGTGAGTGTGTGACATTTACAGCAAAGACCATGACCCTTCCTGTGACTCCCTTCATCTCACAATTCCAGTATTCTATCCCTCAGACTTGCAGAAGTCCAATGCCTATGTCCTTATAGCATCTCTCACCTGCACATGTACATTAGTGTCTGTATGTGAATGACAGCATCTATTAATCTTAGATTCGCGGAGCACTTTGTGTTAATATTGCAAAAACACAAGAATCATTAAAAAATTATGTGTTTAAAACAAGAACAAATCTTCTCTGAGCGACTGGGCAGAAAAGAATTATGATTGATTGTATAGTTCAGAAACATATTCAATGTCATTACAAAGTACGTTTGATTAATCTCATTATAATTTTTCTGTTATCTGTCAAATTTTGCATCTGGTTAATTATTTCAAATGTAGTTGTCTCTTTGTTACAATTAATCACATGGTTATCCTAGTAATTAACATTGAGATGATCCAGAAGTGTAGGCGGTCCATCATCGCACAATCACATTTTAATAGATTCATGTTCATAGCAACTAGTTGTCCTAGAGCAATTTCATAGTACTTACCTAACCTTTTGTTTCATGATTTTGCTAAACATGAAAAGTTGCAGATTTATCCTGTTTTTCTTTCTGTTAAATTCCACTTTTTTTGTCTCTTATTTGCCATTTATTTATTTATTTATTGTCATTTCTTACATCACTGCATCACAAACAAAATAATGATTGTTTTTAAGCAAGTCTGTGAAAACTCCCCCTGCCTACCACTGGTCAGACAAACAGTCCCACCCCCAAACACAAGGAATTGTTTGAGCCAGTGTTGCTAAATTAACCTGGTTGAGATGCTCAAACAAACAGAGCAATGTGTAAATAGCACCAAAGAGTTTTCCCTGGGAAAGATATCTGTGGTATTTTGACACATCAGCACCAAATTATTAATAGTATTCAGTATAGTATTCAGACACTCTTAATTTATCTAACTTCTCAAAATATTTTTATTTGAATCTCATATTGCTGCAACTTTTTCCCATCTGTCTCTGCATATTAGGCTGGTGTGAGTATTTTAGGAGTACAGAAGTATTGAAAATGACACACATCAGCTTTGACTGTACCATCTGAGGTTACAGTGCAGACAAGTTTGGACAGTCACGACCGCTCCAGTAAACTATCAGTCTCTTGGCTTCCTTTGACAGTTCTGAGGTCACAGAGATGAAGAGAAGGTCAGACTACATTCGTCACAGGACAGTGAAATGAAGTGATATGATTGCTAAGACACCCCAGAATATAATCATGACCCATCATAACATCCCTAACAAAGTCCATGGCGACCATAATGTCTATTTACTTTTTATTATCTTTTTTCCCGTTATTCTGGTCATGAAATCAAACAGAGGGTGCTCAGCAACTCCACATCTAAAATGTATGTACAGTATTGGGACAGTAAATAAATAAAAAAAAATTCTGTTTGCTGTGGGGTCAAGGAGACTTTTATGGCAAAAGTACAGGATGTCAAATTTTGTTATTTGGCTGTTTGCACACAAATGTTTTACCAGTTTATAGGAACATCAGTTTTCATCCTTCTATGTAATGTGAGTCTAATTATTGGGACATTTGGCTCACAATTGTGTTTCTAAGTGATCAGTGTCCAGTTGCATTATTTGTTCACACAGTAAAAGAAGGGAATGTGTAGTGCACATTTTTCCTGTCTCAATGCTTATGAAGGGCTGTATACCTCTGCTATCTTCTCCCCCACTGGCAGAGAGAATGTGTTGGAAGTTTGCCAGGGTCCAGCTAAAAATACGCAAACACTCAACAACTGACCTCGCACCCTTTCCACTGTAGCTATCTTGTGGCCCTGTGGACTGACCCGCACAAAGCCACTACTTTCTAACCGTGACATCTGACTCACATGATTTAGTCAGAATCAGACAAGCTTTAAAATGAATCGCTCACACAGACACACACGCACGCACACACACCACGTCTGTCATGTCACATAAACAAGTTCAACATGGATAGTTCAGATTCTTGAGCTGGAAGATTTGCAGCCAGTTCACATCTGATCTAACTCTGTTTTTCCATGTGTGTCAAACTCTGCCAGCCATGTTTACTTGAGTTTGTTATACATTAACTGTGGTCATTAAAGCTGACCAGTATAACAAGCTGCAGAGTCCAGGATCCTCAATAGCTGAAGTTGAAACTACCCCAGGGTCACATTTCTCATGATACAGTGCTACCTGGTGGTAATATTAAAAAATACATTTATTTTAAGACAGTTTGAAGACTCCAGGAAGAGCCTACAGAGTGTTATGGCTTTTTGGAGACACTTTCACACCTGTTGTTCATTTGCTTTGTTTCAAAACAGGGACCAACATGTTACTGTGTTGCATTTTAAAAACAAAATTTAAGTCAACTAATGTCAATGCAAACACTTGTCTTTCACAATCTTTCACTTTATGGAGACCAAAGAGATATTAGTCCAAAAATATTCATGTGTCAACTTGTACTACACAGATTTATGGTCAATCACAAGCTGCCTAGAATAAAAGTGTCCCTCTCTCTAAAGCCACCTGCAAACAACTAACAACAAATCATGGTAAATGTTTTGACATAACAAAACACTTTCGTAAGTCCCTCTCAAACTTCCTGTTTACACAGGAAATATGTCCATGCATAAAAAGAAGACTTTACTTGTCAAAATACATAGGAAATATTATAAGCAACAGATCACCATAGAAATAATGTGGCATAGAAAATAATTTTATAATTACATATTGTGTCATAATTACTTTAAACACAAAATTTTGTTTTAGTCTTCATTCTAAGAACATAGAATAAAATGAAGTCTGCTCTTTATTTCATACCAAATCTTTATCAAATTATGTATAATTCATATTATTATTACTAATAATTAGGAATCAAATAATTTATAATAAAGCCTATTATTTATAATAGGCAAAATGTCTGTACATGGCAAAGAAGAAAATTTGAGCTATGAGATTTTATCCCTCTGCATAATTTTTTTTACAATTTAAACTAAAATCCAGACACCTACACAAACATTTTACTGTGAGAAGATTCAGTGGCAGGAAATAAAAAAATATATTCATGCAAACTGATTCAACACTTTAAGTGGTTGTGGGTGCATGCAACACTTTAAATATCTTAATAGTGTCAGATGAGAAACATCACTGAAGAGAGATTTGAATAGTTTGTATTCTATCCGTATTAGGATGTGTGGTAGTACATAATATTTAGTTTTTGAGAAGAGAGTCCCCATAAATCATAATTAGAAACATCTGTGTGTATCTCACATTCTCACTTTTTTCACTACATAAACTGTGTACTGTAAATGTGTGTCAGTCTATGTTTAAATTTCATGTCAGCTAATTATAAATGTGAAAATCCTGTCAAATTCACCTCTGTACATTTTCTGGATTTGAGAGATTAATTAAATTGGGAAAAACAATCATAGAGAATTATAGGGAAGTGTGTTAAGGCTAGTGGAACAACCTGATTGCGGTGTGTGGGAGAAGACATGGTGGATTATCTGCGTTTAGAAACCCCAAAGCAATTAAAATACATGCAGAATACAAAAGAAACATCACTTATAGGAGAAATTTATTCATTTGTTCATGCAAAATGTACAGGTGAGCTGATTAATTGCTATCAATCATGCATAATTTTTAGTTGTTTGATATAGACAATTCTATCACTTTAAAATCTTTGCTCACTAGTAAACTAATAGCATAATACCAAAATGCAGATCAGATCTACATCTCAAGGAACAAGTAAAACTTCAGCTCTTTCTACTAAATATACAAATACACTGGAACAACATATCACATCAAATCCAATGTAAAAAATTATGAGGAAATACTTAATCTTAATACAAAATCTTAATGATTTTGTCCACCTTGTTTTGCTCAACTCAACTTGTTTTCTTGGGCTCCCAGACCAGACCAGAGTTTGATTATGACCTCTACCTTAACCTAAGTGGGACAACAGTCATCATATCATCTTGGTCTATCTCTCAGTCCATTATTAGCACCCGAGACCACTCATAGAGCCAATTCGGTCCAATTTCAGGCCAAAACAGCCTCGGTTCCAACCCCTTCGCAACCGGTCTGGTGGTGCTCGCTTCTGACTGGCCAAAGCTCCTTTCAAAAGGCGAAGCCAGGCATTTTCTGTCTGCACGGGTATGTCAATCCACTTAGGATACTCAGCAACCTTCAGCCCAGAACTGAAGGTCTGCACGGGTTCTTCTGTTTGGTCACTCGTGAGGTTCTCAAGGTCATCAAGGGTCAAAAGGTCATTGTAGCGCTCAAGGATTTGATTGATGACCTTTGAAAGAACATTGTGGAGTCAGGAAGCATGTTTGATTGACAGGCTACACAGAAAAATATAGGGTACAAAGGTAAAGAACGTCTGTGAGGAAGCCCACCTGCATGGCTTTGTCTGGAGTGTGCAGAGCTCGGGCATGGCCAGGCACTGGATGGATCAGCAGGGCTACAAGCACCACAAATACAGAAGAGCACAGCATGGTGCAAGTGATATTGTTCCCAGACACACCACTAATACAAGCTGGTATGGACAGAATTAGGTGAACCGTTCAGATAAACACACAAAAAGACACAAGACACAATAAACATTCTACATAAAATATAGACACAAACACACAGTAAATACAAGAAAACACACAAACAGAGAAAGAGGTTAGTTGCACAGTGAAACTGTTATAGTACTGAATCATTCGGAATAAATTCTGCTCCACATATATATTTATTTATATTTATTGAACCCAGAATCAATTTAAACATTGTAGCGACTTAATGTGTGGCTGCATCTCACAGTTTCCAGGTAACACTTCATTCCAACAGAAAACTAAGAAATTATAATTTGCATGAAAAAAATTAGATCCTATTTTAAGAACATTTAGATTTCCATGACAAACACATTTTCCGCCCACATTCTCACTATTATGGAAGTTTTTGTAATTCCTATTATTGTTCAATTTTGACTGTCATTAGATTCTAAATGCTAATGAAGTTGCCATTATGGATTGTTGTGTGTATCTACAAAGTTTTCTTGTGGTAAATATGTTTTAGATCATATAATAAAATAAAAATAAATATAATCAAAACAATCAAATAAATAAGAATCAAATGTAATAAATGGATTTATATTTAGTTGTATTATTTCCCCTACTTCCAGAATGTAATAAAGAAAAAATGCTAAAATACCTTTTTAAAAAGATGTTTTAAATAGATTAATTTATGGTTTTACTTACCAAAGTTAGTTTTCAGATCTTCTATAGACTGTTCTAGTGTTGCTCCATCCCTCAGATTCACTCTTTCTCCTCTCAGTTTTTGGCACCTGCTGCAGGCATCTCTGTTGTTCTGGTTTCTCTCTGTGAGTGAAGGAATTTGATTTAATGCTGGTGCTGTTTGTATGTCAATGTGTGTTTGCATGAGCTGGGTGAGTTTGCTAGTAGTATCTTGTGTGTAAAAATGAGGTGTCTATATATGCTTTACCCCCCCCACTCATGCCGCACACCTCTTTCCCTCCCTTTTCTCTCTCTCATTTTCTCTCACGCACACAAATGCACCATATTATCTTGATGTCTCTTGGATGATGTCAGTGGTTTTCAGGGGGTGTTTGACGTTGTCGAGGTGACCAGGCAGAGGGATGCCACCTTCTGACTGTAATATGACATCATACGTACGCACATAGCAAAAAATCGTGACACAAAATCAGGGCACCACAACCAGGTGTTGTCTCCATCCATGCTCTACTTGAAATGATCTCACCCTTCCTCTTTTCATTGCTCATCCATCCATCCTTGTTTTCTCACATCCTTTTGTTTGCAAGGTGCGACTTTGGCTGCCAAAATCACCACAGGCTGAAGGAATATTGTATCTGTTGAGAAAATGCCAACACTTCTTTAGTGGACTTAACTCAAGGAGATATACAGAGCTTTCAATGTCTGTTTGGAAAGGACAGAGACTTCGCACTTTTTCTGTTATACGCACATTAATAGCAAATAGATATGTTGGCATTTTCATTTGTCTCTGAGTCATTGTCAATTTCCATCATTCAAATTAAACGTGTATGAAGCTCATTTTTAGCACCTTTTTTTGCACTAAAAGCCACTTTGAGTGTGAAACCTTCTGTTGGTCACTGTGATAAATTTCTTTCCTTTTGTTTTTTCTCTCTCTCTGTGAGTACCATCACAGACTGCCAGTGCCATCTGCTTACTGCTCCCCCGGCCTCAAGAACATAATATGAAAGTCAACAGACACACACACACACACACTCTCAGCCTTAAAGCATGTTTTTACTGAAACACTGTATAGCATGCACTGGTAACCTGATGTACATCAGTCTTTGTTCTTTTTAAAGTCACACTCCATTGCAGCTTTAGCATTGTTTCATAAATTAAACATATGATTCATAGACAAAAATCTGACTCATTCTACTAAATTGCCTCATTTAAACGGTTACAGTTCATGGACTAATTTAAAATGAACTGTGCAGAAATATGTGCTTAAAATTTTAAGTCTGTTATTATTATAATATTTAGTTTAAATGCTGCTGTTTAAATTGTAGATTCAGGTGCATATATTAAATAAAGTTTTATAAGTGATTCATTTTGTGAACGTAAAATACTCATACCTGAAATGTGACCTCAGCATTTAACCTATTGCAAGTCATACACGTGTGACTGCAGTGCCTGTTGTGCAAAAGGAAATTAGGTGCCTTGCTTAAGGGCACTTCAGTTGCTACCTGACAGCGCTGGAATCGAACCAGCAACCTGCTAATTACAAGCCAGACTCACTAACCAGTAGACCACAATTGCCCCCTCGGAAAACATCACTTATGTACATACAATTAAAACATTGTATTGTATGTTGTATTGGCGGTAAGGTTTCTGTATGTAAGGGTCGATTGACTGTAGTTTAGGAAATTCAATTTATGAGTATCTTGTAATTTGACAAAGCAAAAAGGTATCTTTCTTAATCGTGCTCACACACAGTCGGGCATATCACAGGGATCAATAATAGGACGAGTATGTAAAGAAAATCACAAATGGTCCTGAGATATCTCTGGCTTTATACAGCATCAGAGTGCAGAGAGAGGCTCTTGTATTTGATCAGGCCAGTGTTTTTATGGTTGTGTACCCTCTCTGAGTTTCTCACAAACTGAAAGATCGCCGGTTTATCCAGCCAGCTGCTGCCATTAGCAACAGAAACCTAGCGACAGAGCCTTTTACAAGATTTAATTACTTTATTTACAATACTCTATTTATTTTCTCCGGTTACAGATATTAGTCAAAATGTATATAAATATAAATAAATATCAGTTTTTCTTAATAAATATCAGCACTTTTTAAGTTTGCTAAGATTTAATAAAGTCAATATTTTTGCAAGTTTACTAGTTTGGAGTTGCTATTGTATTTCCCTGAGAATAAAATAACCTGCCTGTAATTATTGCTGCTGTTTCATGCATATGTTTATGTAAATATCCTCCATACATGTGACATAAGCAACTCTAACTCAGCACTGCTAGTTTGCCTTCACATGCAATAGTTTATGCAGCACCATAAGTCAATAACAGGCACTTTGCAAAGCCCACATTACATTATGACAAGCCAACAAAACAATTCACAACAAATGTGCTGCACAAACTGTCAAACTAAAATGATCAAGGATCTTGTTATGATATAAACTTCAGCCACTCTTTCCTAGTTCCATGCAGAGATGTAGGTGGTAAAAAACATTAAGTTTTTTCCTTGTTCATCTATCCTCAGTTCCTCAGCTGTTTAATAATATAATAATAATAATAAATGTGCCCTGTAATCTCCCTGTCATGTGACTGTAACAGGACGGGGCAAGATTCTGAACACAGAATAAGCATTTTTAATATTTTTGGTGTTTTTCTGGCTGAAAGGAAAAAATTCTTTTCTGCCAGTACATTGTATAAATTGTAAGAATGATAATTTTGCATTTTAGTTTCAATAAATGCTCTTTTTTTAGTCTCAATATGAGTCTGTTTCAATATGATTTTATAGCTCAATGAACCCTTATTTTATAAGAGCAATGACATTTTGATTTCTTGTTTGGCCCCACTAAACAAACATGCTAGAGAATAATAATAATATTACTAAATGCATTACAGGTTTTGAACAAACAAAACAAACAAAACTTGAGATGCTTGTCTGCTGCAGACAGCAGAAGGTTGTTATTCTACATTACATACTTACCAAAACAGCAGAAGAGTAATTGGCCTCTACGGCTCTCTGTGTCACTCAAGAGACGCCGAGAAAGAGCCAAAGCAACAGAGAAAAAGCTGGAATGAGAGAGAGACTGAGAGAGGCTGTGTGGGAGGACGGGTGGGCGAATATCGAGGGATGAGACGAATCAAAGACAAGGGTACAGTAAAATATTGCTAGAACCCACCAGCGTGTCCCATCGGAGAGAGAAAGAAGAGAAGGTGGTCTGTGAGTGTTTTCTGTAATTCTGTAGGCAGGGAATCCAGCAATGTATGTATGGTGAGAGAGTGGGCAGAAGGGTCTGTGTAGGCTTGTGTGTGGGTGAGAGGACAGCAGACCCTCAGAACAACACTGAACATAAAGGCTTCAGAGTTCACAAAGTTTGTTGAAAAAGATTAGTAGGGGTTAGTGATGCTGTCAAACCCAGTTTTAACAAACCACAAAATACCGTCTTTCTATATGCAAATTATATTAATTCAAAATACAACAACAAACCATGGTGTGCAGTTTTATAAGCTGGCAAACAGACAAAAACATGTAATTGTAATTTTTCTCAGAACTATTTAACTCCGGTCCTGGAGGGGTCACTGTCCTGAAGTGATCAATCACACCTGCTTGTATTCTTAAAGACCTTCAACAGCTTGCAGGATAGTAGCTGGTCAATTCTGCTTTAGGTATTTTGCATTTTTTCTAAAATAATCTGTGATTTGAATTGTACCAAATGTATGTATTTTTCTTTTCCTATAGAACATCAAAGTAGATGTTTAGCAGAATGTTTAAGCTGCCCTATTCTATAACAAACTGGATGGGCACCAGCATCATAAAAGGAAGCTATATTCCATTATTCTGAGGTTTTGTGTAAGAAACAGACAAAAATAGAGGTCTTTGTTTACTAAGCATTTTACCTGACAACTGTGGTCACTATTTACTGTCTGAATGAGCCACTTGGACATCCTGCTATAAATAAATCCTTTCATGTTTTACAGACGTCATATGGAGTTCAAAAGTCATGAGGGCAAGTAAAAAAGGACAGGATTTTCATTTTTGCGTGAACTGTCTCTTTAATGGCTGGACAGAGCAGTAGGACTCAATTGAATTTGGCAGCTGACATCTCTCAGATACAGACCTCAGTGAAGCTCTACATGTTTCTGCAGTCAGGTCTGATAAAGGTAGCTGGAGGACACAGTGAAGAACGGCACGTTTCCCAGTGGTGAGAGGATTAACTAACACTGCAGTCACGAAAATACTGACATAGACTCAACACAGAAGCACTACAGAGAAACTGAGGCAATGGGAAACATGGATAAGCATAATTTAAGGGGCAAATGAGATGACTCATTTAGGAAACATCCCTGCACCAGTAGTAATGCTATCATGAGAATTGGGTCTTATTTGAGTCTGTTCTGGATTTTCCCCCATTTAATCATTAAACAGGTTAAGTCATAATTACAATTGCTTAGAAACTCACTCAACAGTTTAATATTAAATGTTTATTAAACAGCTATGATCAACAGTATGCTGAAATTTTTGCCTCAGCAGCACCACATACTATCTTTAAAGGTAAAGTTAACTGATAAGCAAGAGATTTGCATGAAAAGAAGCTGTGATGAAGCAAAACAAAATTCATCAGTACAATTGTACAAAATGGGGATGTAGGTTAAATTAAGGATGATTGTAGAGGGAGGAGTGTCCACTGCATATGTACAGGTAATCATGATAATTACTCCTGTATAATACCATTTAATCAGCAGGATGTCAAATGAAGCACAGCTAAAACGTTTTACCCACAGGCCCAGTGAATGGTTTTCTTTACCCTGCAGGCACAACCTTAAATTATCTTCCTGCAAGCAATCACGGCAGTATGATTATGATAAACACTTTGCCTACAGGCTCAATAGATTTCCACCACTTCGGGAGGAACAAACAGCGATAATTATGGCATTTGGGGTCGTCTTTTTTGGAGATAGTAGTATTTAATGCAAGCACAGAACAGTTCAGAGGATACAAGCTTAGGGCTTCGCAATGCACAATACGATCAGTATGTTGCCATGGTTACAGAGCACATGGCCAAAAGGGTGGGAAGAAAAAGGTGATGGCACATAGCCTAAGTTCATCTAGCAAGCACTTTAGCCATTTGAACCTAGAAGAAAACCTTTTTATAGTGGTAAATGTTGTGTGTCGGTAGGTAAGTGATGTGAAAAGTGAAGTCAATAGGTGTTCTGGAATAGCAGTTATAATGCACTCAGACACAGAGGAATGTTTTAGTTCTACTTAGCTAGTCTTTGATCTGATTTCTAAGGTGACGTTCTAAAAGCCTGAAAAAAAAATCAGGTCAGTCTAGTCACCGTTAATTCGGGAAGGTCAAAGTATTCAAAGGTGTTTAAAAGTGTTTAAATGACAGTTTCACTTCACCTGAATGGCACCATCCCTCATTTCAAAGTTTCTTTTTAATCTGGGCGAGACAACAGTTTGAACAGAGAAAGATACTTTTGCATCGTTTCAGTTAATTTTTTTTAAAACAATACATAAAAATGGACAATTAACTAGAATTTTATAAAACTTATTACCATAAGGTTATAGTAACACTCATTCAGGTCAAGACAAGTCTATACACAAGACCACTGTGTAGAACATCTATACAAGTTTCAAAAGGATGACCCTTGTCTTCAACAGCAGCTGTCCACTCAAATCATTGACAGATACAAATTCTGTTTCTACACCTACATTTCACAGTCCACTTTAATGTTGTCCAAGCATCTTTTTTAACTTCTTAAATTTATTTTTTCCCATTCTGTTCTTCCTCTTTAATAAATTCTTTTTTTTCATTTTGTCGTTTTTCTTTTCAAACGGGCTGCCCACTTTTTTCTCCCCTGCTGCCTCTTTCTTGGCATCTCCATTGACGACCTTTTTGTCAGGCTTCTTAGCATCTTTGTTGATCTTTTGCTTTTTGTCAAATTTCTCCCCCTTCTTTGAAGCGTCACTATCTAACTTGGCGATTTTGGCCTTTTTAGGACCTTCAGCTTTTTTACTTTCAGGTTTTCCTCCTGGCTTCTCGATGAGGGGCACCTTAGCCTTTTTCTGTTCTAGTTTCTTCTTGCCGGTGATAATCTTCCCTGGAGTTGAAGTTTGCTTCTGCTCCTTAGATTCTGTTGTTTTAATCTTCTCTGGTGAGCCTTTAGTCTCCATTTTTGTAGGTTCGACTTCATTCTCTGAAGAAAAACAAAATAATGACATTCAAATCAAAGGCTACACAACTTTACATTTTGGGGGTTAGGATTAGGATTAATAGTGCACCTGCTCCATTTGGTGTTGTGGGGATGATGTTTGAGGTCTTTTTAAACTTGGCTACAAAAAATCCATCCATGTTGTGGGAGTGAGGGTAGAAGCGGCGAGACAGCTTGAGGGAGGGATGAAACCGCCGTTCTTTGAATCTGTGCACAGAAGAATCTTTTTCCACGTGCTCTATACAATTTATTCTTTTCTGGTGATAGACTTGAGGAACTCAATTTCAGCATTAATTAGAATAGGTGTATTTTGTATAAGGCCTCATTACCTGGTGAATCCCTCTTTGCCAAAGTCCAGACCTGTAGGTACCAGTCTAACGTTTCTCTTCTTCAAAGCGTAATCCACCACCCACTCGTTCTCCTCCACCTATGGAGAAGACAAATCAAATCTCCATATGAAACACTGTGATGGATGAGGGATCTTCAGGCTTTTCAGCCCAAGTTAGATACACAGGTACATTATCATCCTGCCTTTTTTCTTTTTGTAATGTGACATTATTGTTCTGGTCTATATTAAAATCTTTTCTCTGAGAGGTACTAAAAAAAAGAGGTACTTAAAGCCACTCAAGGAATAGTTTAGCCCTTACTGACAAATCATTTATTTGTTCCAACCCTCTATGACTTACCTTTCTCTGTAAAACATAAAAGCATAAGATTCATACTGTTCACCAAAAGCTGAGGTCAAAAGGGCAAATTAATCGCTTTGTACAACTTTTAGAAGACAAGCCTAGGTTATATAGAGTACTGTTACGATACTTTGATGCTTGTTTCGTCATTTTTAGAATAGAACAGCTGCTAACAGTGTATGGAAAAAGAACAGAGACAATTCTTCAAATAACTTCCTTTTGTGCCAAATAGAACAAACTAATTTCTGCCTGCCTGATGGTGAAGCCACCTTGTGCCCTATAGTTTAGACACTAAATTCTAAGGACACCATTGACATCAATGCAGTTAATCTTACCATAATAGAGCAGGTGCAGTAAATGAGGTATCCACCTGTTGCAGAATCAGCGTTTACAGAGTCAATGGCAGACAGGAGGAGTTCCTTCTGCAGGTGAGCCGAGCGGAGAATATCAGAGTCATCCTGACACACAAAATGAGATTTTAGAATTCTGCAGTGGAAAAGGTCCATGAAATGCAAAACTCCAGCAAAATAATAAGGCAGAAGAAGTCACGACCATGTCAAGAAAAAAACTGGGTTATTTTCAGAATGGAATTACCTTGCCAGTTTTTACAGCTGGATCTTTGGAGATGACGCCAGTGCCTGAGCAAGGAGCATCCAGCAAGACTCTGTCAAAACCTCCCATCACCTGACATTTAAAACATCAACACAAAATCATCACAACACCCTCATAGCCAATCAGCAATAAGAAGCATATATACCCGCTATTATCCATTGCCTGGGTTGGAAAGTGTCACTGTTTTAAAGGCGGAGCAAAATTGACTGTCAATATGAATTGAATATTGATTTTTAATACTCATTGTAAAACACTCATTCTTATATTTGTGTGCACAAAACAAGATAACTAAAACAATTACCAGTGTTAGATTTAAAAACAAGAAAAGATTTGCTAAGAGTGACTAGGCAGAAAATGAGAAGTGTCAAATGACTGTAGTGATGTTCTTATAGTAAAGAGACATAAGCACAAACCTTGGGAAACTGTCTGCCATCATAGTTGCAGATGACAGTGTTGGTGACACCCAGACGATGAATGTTTCCCACAACACTCTTTAATCTGTCGGCATTTGCATCATTGGCCACTATTGTGCCTGTGTTCCTCATTAACTGAGCTGAAAAACAAATCAAATATTCAAAACCAGTCCTGCAGCTTATTTCATAGCAAAATATAAAAACTGGCTTTTTGTATTTTGACGCTCATGCTCTGGGAAAACTGCGGCTTAAACCATTCCATACCATTCCACCATCCCATTCTCCGAGATTAGCCTCATTACAGAGGCACAGCAGTTGGTATGACTGCTATAGAGAAACATATGCTCACCCATATATGTGGTTTTGCCTCCTGGAGCAGAACTCATATCTAACACTAGCTCCCCCTCCTGGGGAGACAGCGCCATTACAGGCAGAAATGAAGAGGCTCCCTGTAGCATGTAGTGACCTGCCAAATACTCTGGAGTTGCTCCTGCATGATAGAAATAATAACAATTGTCATTATGCTTAAAGTCTCTCATAACTAAAAACTAAAGTGAAAAAGGCACTGACCTATGGGAACAGAGGAGTCATAGATAACCAGTCCCACTTTGGACCATTTTCCTATTGGATCCAAGTTCACTCCTCTGTTAATGAGAGCCTGTGGTTTGAAAACAAGCCATCTGATTACATAAAACACTTTTCATTTTTCAAAACACTCATTTCACATTTTCATCTGTTTCTTTCACATTTGATCAGTTGAGACAGAGGTGCTTTACAACTTGCATTTACATGGGATGCGTGTTTCTTAAAGTAGGTCCATAAATTGATTAAATGTTCTTCCATTTTTTATCTGCTGGTTATTTAATACCATGTAACATTTTAAGCAAAACATCTGATTGGCACATGAGTAGGTGGATGGATGAATGAATTATAGAAATTAATTTGCCTAGTGTGAATTAGCCTAAAACTATAACTGCAACAATAAATGTTTATGTTAACACTTAATTTTGCTTTTCTGTGCGTTTCTAAAAGTATCAAAGTTTCTATCAGCTGTATCAGATATTTTGTACCAGATCTCCAATACAACACATCACAATATTTTAGTGAAGAACACAGAATCTTTTTTCTGTTACCTGAGCTAAGTCTCTTCTCCTGGTCTTCAGCGTGTTTGTTCTGATGGTAACTGGCCTGTGAACCTCATTGGCCTCAAGAAAATCAATGAGCTGTAATAGAAAACACAAATCCAGTTGTGCACCTATCCATATATTAAACATTATTCCAAGGTTTTGCTGCTATTAAACTACTTGCTTCCAGATACATGTGCTGTCAATGCATATAGAGATGGAAGGGGTGTGGCCATCCATCCCTTCAGATCTGACAGGTTCATCTATCCTGTTAGCATAGCCACACACCTTGAGAAGAAGCAGGTGGGCGGTACTAAAACAGGAAGTGCACAACTAAACTTGTGCATGGATCATTCAGGTCTAAGACTTAAACAACCTGTCACGCTAAATTTCACAGATGTCTCCGAAACAAGAACAAATACACACACACCTCTGAGACAGGAAACAGGTCCATGAGTTTGCCAATAAGAAACTGGTTGTAGCTGTAATAGGTGCAAAGATCAGTGCACAGAAGAGAGAGATACTCTGATCTCTCCTTCCCCTCCTCCCTTTTCTCATTGAAGTGTGTCAGAACATCCACATTATCCTTGATCCTCTGATGAATGCTCTGCAGGTCCACAGGTAAAAGACCTACAACATTAGAGATGGAGGGTTAAATGGGGAGTTAAAATAAATTGGGTGAGAAAACAAAATGAGTTTACCCGTTTACTGTCATGACTTACCCTCTTTCTGTCTGTCTGCAGCTGTAGGGAGTTTGAATTTGTCCATCTCGTCAATGTTTACCTGCACGGTATCCTCCTCTTCCTCCTCCTCCATTTCTTCATCACTTTCCTCCTCTGCTTCATCACCACTCGTCTCCTCCTCATCCTCACTCTCTTGTTTAATAGATTTTTGTTTTTTCTGTTTTCTTGCAGCTCTCTCAATAGGCAGAAGCTGATGGAGCAAAGAATGATGAGAATGAGCCACTGGCAGTATAACATGCATTTGACAAAATGTAGCACATCATCTAGGTATAGCATGTATAAATATATGTCTAATATTTACTTCATAAGCAGTAAGACTAGTTTGGTAATATGCCATTTAGAACATTAATCAAAGACCTATCCCTGTTTATCTGAACACACCTCTTCCCCATCACTGTCTTGTTTATCCTCTTCATCAGCACCATAGTCATCAACCATATCTTCATCATCATCATCTTCAATTTCCTCTTTTACAGGGCTCTCTTCATCATCATTATCATCATCTTCCTCCCAGTGGCTGTCACTGTCATCATCATCATCATCAGACTGTTCAATCTTTCGTTTTCTCAGTGCAGGTTTCAGCCACTGACTATTTTCATCTGAGAATCCTGAAATAAACATAATGAATCCTTAATTTAAAGATGTGTAAACATTGTTATGTATAAACACAGTTTAGCAGTCTTATTGTATTTAAGTTTAATGTTTAAACCTAGAAAGTACCTTTCTTCGGTTTTTCCTCTGTTTTGGGTTCCTTCTTCACTTGAGCTCTCTTAACAGCTCTGGAGAAATTTTTTACATTTTACATTTTTTAAGTTATTAACAAGGAAATTAAAAAATATTACTCCAGTGACCTGATTGTTGTTTACATACCGTTTTCTTGCTCTGCTTGACAATTTTTTTGGCCCATTATCTGAAAAGACACACACACCTTTCATACTTAACTCATCATTATGAGTTAATAAATCACAACAAAAAGTATGTGGCATTTACCATCCACCAAAAACTTGGCCAGCTCGCTCTCGGCTCCCTGCTGTTTCCTGGCCTTGCGTCCAGGTCCTCTCTTCACCTTATGGGTGGGATCCAACTTCCTGCCCATGTCTGGCACCTACGAAAATATTCTTGTACAACGACACAAGTGATTATTTTAATATGATGAACTATTTACCTTGAACTATTAACCTAAACATCCAAGTCACAATTTTTATGTGAAACAAAGCTGCACCATGTGGGTTGTCCGGCCCCATGTGTTGTGTGGCTGTCATACATTATAAGATACTACTCCATATAACTAAAGCCTTTTCTTGCATGTAAGCGAAGACACTTTCATAACGACAATAAAATACGTCTAACTTGAAACTATTTGTAAGAACTTTAAAATATTTACTGTCACATCCCAGCGAGTTTCTACTTTTCCTCGGTTCTGCAAGTTTGTGTTAATATTATGGTAAAAATTCTTGGACCAATATTTTCATTGCATACATTTGAGATAGAATGTGAATAAATCCCAATAATGTAGTAGCACGCTGCAAGCTACCAAGCTATTTTGCTGATTACGACGCAAAAAAGTAACTACAAATCCACAATATACTTACTTTTATTCAGGTATCTTCGATAGTTGCTCTGAAATCGCCTCTAGAAATTTCAATAACAATTTATACTGTCTGGTGATGCAGATGTGCGATTCTAACTCTATCTACACGAGCGCACATGTGACTTCGGCACACGTTGGTTTCCCGGAAGCTGCGTTTGACTTCACTTCCGTCGCGCACATTCTACGAAAGCCATTGAAGTTGGCGAATAACTTAAGTACATGTAGCGTGACATCTTAACTCAGGAGCTAAATAAATACAACTGCTTCTTCAGCGATGGAGGACGAATGGGAGGAAGAGGAGCAGTTCGTTGTAGCGGAGCTGTCTGGAATGATCAGCTCTGACTTTCTCTCCAGCCGTCAAGGCACATGTAAGATAGTGGACATTGACAGCGAGCAGCCGATGATGCAGGTGCGACGGTATCTTTTTCTTATCAAATCAATTACTAACAGAAACAAACACAACAAAAAGATAGAAAATCAAATGAAATAAAATTCTTAATCATACACAGAATATAGAATAATCACTCATATATACAGCATGCATTATTTTCTATGTCTATAATTCACAAATGTTTTGCTTTATTTCCCATTTCTGATAACGTATACAAGTAGTAGATTATTTCTGTTTAAGAAAAAGTACAAATAGGTTAAGAAACGTCAATTTCGGTTTGTAAATAAATATGAAAATATATTTATATAATAATAAAATACTATTTTTACGTTGTAGTCCAATGTTTGTATGTCTCAGTGTGTCTTTTTAACAAAAAAAAACAGAAATAATAATATGTAAATACAATCATTAAACAGGTGGGACGGTATGTGTTTGCCGGAGAATATGAGGATGCCATCGGAACGTGCGTGATCTTTGAAGAGGGTCACCAAAGCAGTACAGATTCAAGTCCAGCCCTCAAATACAAATGCCACACGATGAAGAAACTGATGCTGCAGAGGACATTTCTGTCCGAGAGGAAAGAGGACGAGCCGGTCTCCAATCGCATAGAGGTGTTGGCTATTAATGAGGAAGTGTCCGGACGGAAGAATTCTGTTTGTGCATACCTCGATCCAACAGAGGAATCTGTGCTTGAAGAATCAAAAGACTGCGAGGATCCCGAAATGAATGATGAATCAACAGCAGAAATGGACGAGACTGAAGCAGGGACTTCACTGTTACATACAGAGGAGAAAATAGACACAACAACGAACCTCAGCAGCTGTTCTGTCCAAGAAGTGGATGATAGTTCTTAAACGAACAGTCATTATGCACATTCTCTATTACGTAACTGTAGCTCTATGTTGTTTACATAAAATAAATCCAAAACAAGAATCTTTAAACTTGTCAATTCTCTAGAATAGAATTCTCTACAATTGTCAATAACAAAGTAATTTTTATTTGGTTAATTTGAAAGCTTTAATGTAAAGCAATCAGACCATAAATCTGTGGTTTACAATGGATTTAAGGGTTTTTGCCCCATTCTGTCATGCCTAACATTGGTCATTTCCATTTTAAGAATGGTTCATTTCACACTGCATCAGAAAGTGATGTTACGAGGCACCCCTCCTCCTAAATGTTTCACTTGTTTCAAACTGCACGAAACAATGTGTACATTTTAAATGCATCTGATATAGGTTCACTTACACCACTATATGTTTATTGGCACCAGAAACATTTTTGCAATCCAAATTGGAAATTGAAATGTATAAACCTACATGTAAAAATACAAAGAATATATAACACCATACACTCTTAGAAGTATAGCTGTTTTTGTTCAGTACAACACAGTTAACACTGTGACACATTATTTCTGTTGTAAAATCACTACACAGTTTTTACATAAATGACAGCACACGCACACACACACACTGCAGTCCAAAGGCCTGGTCCTCATACAATTGCACGCCTCATTGCCTCATACACACGCGCACACACACACAGTGCAGTCCAAAGGCCTGGTCCTCATATAGGCAGAAACATGACTGTTCAAACAGTTTGTTTTCATCACAACACTCCCCAGACCTCCTCAAATGCTGAACATATTTTGGCACAAGTCAGTGCAGCAGACAGAGGATAGTTACTTATGGACACTGTCTTCTCTGTGTAGTCAACATTCACCTATGACAGGATACAGAAAAATGATTATCACAATATGTATTTGAAAACTGGCCAAAAATCAGTTTAATCTGTTCTACTGCTCTACATGAACAGCCACTCACTGCTCCATGTGCAAATGCTCCAATGACAACAGCAGCAGGTCCATCTTCAGGCACAACAGTTCTGGGACACACAGCATCTCCTGCTTTGAATGATGTAGAAATTCGGGGACATCCAGGTGGCAGGTGGTCTGATACAGGATTTTTAATCAGCCGTAACAAACGCTGTGGCCCATCTGCTGCTCTTACACTCAGCTTGTGCAGAAGCTGGACTGCAGGAGGGCAAACAGTAAAAGCTGACTTAGTACAAGATACAACACATTGAGAATAATATTTATGTATGAATTATGTGGAGGGGGTTCATGGTTTTAACTAGGTGTGTGTAACGATATACCAATGCCACAGTTCAGTTCATATCATGGTTTTGGGCCATGGTTGGGTTTGTTTCTAAAGTTTCTAAATTTGCAGGACCAATTCTTGGATTAGTGCAAAACTTACAGGGAGAAAATGCATGCAAAACCAACGCTGGTATGCCCTGGTGTATAATATTAAAAATACTCATCTATTGTGTATGAGTATGAAGTATATTAATTCAGATATCAAGGAAGAAAATGACTTTTTGGCATAAAATAAAGTGATTAACAGGAAAAACAACCAGTGCGTTTATAATGGACTTAATGTATATATCGACTTTGTATGTGAATTTACCCATAAGTCCACAAAACCGTGCAAAGGTGCGAGGAATTCTCGTCTGTGGGTTGATCTCGATCAAAACATTCTTCTCTGTGTGAATGTACACCTGTAACAGTCCTGCTCTATTCAAAGGACTATCCAGAAGCATCAACAGGCACTGGAGAAAAAGCGGACCCAACGTTTAATCACGACGATAGAAAACCTTGACTAACTTGTCAACATAAAACCCACACAGTCAAAGCCATCCACATAACTTTACATGTTAGTTTACTTAGACTTTGACGTAATTTATATCCGTTTTACCAAACATTTAAAGTTCACGTAGGAACTTGAGTTTAAAAGTTTTCACCTGATGTGTGATGTCAGGACGAATTTTTCCAGGGTCTCTTCCATTTTTTATTATCATACTCTTATGTTGATCACAATTCAGCAACTCAAATGTTTTTCCAACCTGCACAGAAATGCGTTTGCATTGAATTTCTTTTGGAACAAAACATTTTTCATTAAAAAAGTATGCAGTTCTGCTGTAATGTTACATGTTAAATGATGTTACATGTTGTCATTAACGCATATTTCTTCAGCGAGTTTCGTCTTTTACCTTGACGGTTTCGAGCGTCGCTCCTTCTAAAACAACAACAAGCCGTTTTTCCGTCATCTTATCATGCAAACTTCGCTGAAGTTTTGCAGGTTTTGGTTCATATTCATCTAAATGCTCCAGACCACGCTTGTTTCCAGCGTGCGCTGCCATATTGACAGAGAACTACGACGCATTAATGGTGCTTCACAGCAAGAGACTTGTTTTAAGTGGAGCTTTTTGACGATGGTTTCTTCACACAGAATTTAGATGACGAGTCTTTTTACGTAATTATGAATGTGACAAAATGTATTAAAATATTACTCTTAACCACTCTTTATTCTTCTTTACTCTTTGTAATGTATAATCTAATTTAAATGTATAACTATAATGTGTATTTTAAATTATTATTTTATCATTGTAACAACGTTTTACTTGCTATATCTTTTGAATTTTTTTTTTATAAAAATATACTTATTTCTTGACTTACTATTATATATTATATTTCAAATTATTATTATTATTATTATTGTTGTTGTTGTTGTTGTTATGCATTTATAATTCATAATTTTAAGAATGAAACATTTCTAAATTGTTATGTGAAAATCAGTTTTTGTATTTATTTGTGTTAAATGATATTTGTGGTACATTCAGAGTCAACTTTAAACTGTATTTACACTACAGACAATAAAGTACAATTATTCACCATCAGTGAATAACAAATATAATCCTTGTAATGAGGTGAAATGCTCTCCTTTCTTGTGGTTCTTCAAAGTAACAATAGTTTAACTCTTATGCAACCACAGGAAACTTTCCATTTATAAAATATGTGAAACATGAAAATGAGATCATATCCACCAAGCAGCTTTTAACTGTTCATTATGCATGATTTATCACTTTTTTTACAGGTATAGCATTTCTATATGCATTGCTGTAAATCGGATTGTGCAAGTGAATGCATTCATGGCAAAGGCTGATTATTCTAAGTGGCTTTGTCCATATTTATTCACTTTCTCTTCATTCAGGAAACAGTGGGCAGCTCCAGTGATTCAATGGTCCTGAGCCAGCTCATCGATCCCACGGGTCTCAGGATGATTCCTGTCAGATTCAACGCATTCGATTTGGACACATCTCAGGAGGATAATGCTGATATTTATTCAGGCAGGTCAGTGGTTTTAGGCAGAATCGTGAGTTTGAACACAGGACCGACACCAGAAAGGAGGGTTCAAAGGGCATGAACTCTCGATAGGAGTCTGCGTCACAGCTCACCTGTGACATTTGAAGACATGTTTGATTAGCACACATGATTGTTGCTTATGCTTATCACTTATGTGAGAGTGCCTATGCATTTCTTATTGACAAGTTCTAGGTACCTTTGTAAAGGACGAGAGAAACAGGTGAATGTAAGAGAGGCCAGACAGAGACAGATCTGCTGGATGCCTTGAGAAACTAATCTTATAAGCCTGTAGGAGAAACAAATGCAGTATAATAGTACAATAAATAAACAAGGACAAATATTAGGATCATTCCTCACTAGCAATTAAAAGCTTATTGCTCTGGAGGACTTAACTTACCTGTAATGCTACTTGTAGAGCAGAGTACTGCACCCAAACCTCCTGTTGCTTAAAAGGTGACAGAGAGAACCCAACGTGACCAGGACCCTCTGTCACGCTCAGATAATGAGACCACACACACGTACTCTCCAGCTCAGGATTCCTGGCCTGTGTGTGGACTAGTGGTGAGAAATTCACAAATTGTGAAAACATTCATAAACATATATACACACCCACATGGCTGCATACACATTAAAACTGACTCACTATCAGGTAAAAGAAGGTGAAGAAAATCTTTAGCCATCAGAAATCCTAATGTCCCATAATTCAGCGCCCTGGAGAATATTATGATGCAAAACTGTATTTACACATTATTAAATGTATTATCTTCTGTACATTATAAAAATGCAGACAAATAAAAAGTGTGGATTAGGTCTAAATGAATTATTTGAATTCATAATGTCTCCAGATACCTTGGATGTGAGAAATGGAAGAAAGGTGACACAAACATTCCAACAGGGACGATGATGTCATTACCAGAGAGGAATGGAGTGACAGACAAACTAGAGGACAGTGATAACAGTTCATTAATAATACAATAAAACAATATGATAAACAAAAAGACATTAACTTACAATGTGAGAAGTTTCAATTCTCAGTAAATAATACACTGCAAATATTTGAAAATCCCAGACAATAACAATGTAATTTTTTACATATAAAATTCAGCAAATAATTACACCTAATCAAAATTAGTATGTTTGTTTATTATTTTGACTTTTCTGCTTATTAGTATTCTGTTTATAATCATTGTTACTTCATTGCAATTACTTAAATTATTACTTAAAAATTTTCTATTTGATTAAAATTTAAATGACTATTTATAAAAATAACATTCAGATTTCTTTTCTAATATGCAACACTATGTGCAATAACAGTGATGTGATTGAATGAACAGAGTGAATGAGAGCACAAACCCTTCAGCCTGTGTGGTGTGTGAGAGCAGTCTGCTCCTGCTCTTCTGCTCCAGCACCAGCACCTGCAGGTAGTTGGAAAAATAGTCCTCCTCACTCACAATCACCTGTGTGAAGAAGAAACAGCAGGTGATGCTTATTCACTCACTCTGTTAAGGGTTCCTTCATTTATCTATGAGAACGTACCTCAGCATAGAGCTGATTGAGTTCTGTGTGATTAAAGTCATATGTTGTAGAGGAGAGTCTTGGAGTTAGAGATTTGATCTAAAATGATACAGAATTTTCTAAACATATTCCATACATAGATTTATTTAGACATTTGGGTTCGTTTAACATGTTACCTTATTTAAAATAAAACCTGATGATTTCTTTTCCTTCCAGGTCAGATCAGCTAGTTTCATTTTAAGGGATGAGTAAACATCATGTATCAATTCCTCAGCCTGGCAGAGAGGAAAAAATATATATATATTTAAGAATGTAGCCTCAAAATATGCCAATACATTAAACCCTCTGTTTATTCTTAACCTTAACTATTATTCTTAACAAGTTAACCAAAATGCAGCTGTTTACCTCTTTCTGTGCATGTGTTTCTCTGATCACATGACTCAGTAGGGTGTCAAAGCCCCGCTCGGTCTGCTGAACACACTTCCACCAGCGTGGTGTGTCCTTTATTTACAGACAGTAAAACACAGTGAGATCAATAATGCTGTCTGCACCTACTTCACTTTGTAGAAACAGGCATTGTGGGTAATTCATTCCTTGCTGACCTCCTGTGTGTCTCCAGTAGCAATGGAAAAGTTTTTCTTTGTTTGGATGAACCTTGAGTCCAGTGCAGGCATGAGTGTGTGCAAAAGGCTAAAGATCATGTATGTATGAAGAGGGTCACTGCAGACATAAGACATAAGAACACAACAACATTAATTCAAAATTTGTCAAGCTGCCATCACCTTGTTTAAAGGAAATGACAAAATGCGACCTGTATAACTTACCTCCCCATAATGTCATGGTGGATTTTCCATTGACTGACTGTCTGAGACATGTGGACAATGTATGGAAGATTGTGTACTAAAACAAGATCTGATTGGCTGATGGGAAGAGGCTGAAACATGGCATTTAGGCAAGCTAACCAATCAATGGTTGGAGCCAGAGTCTGTAAAGGAAAGAAAGCTCAGGTTTTGTTCACCCCAAAATAAAAAATAAAAAAGGCTTCATGTTTTTGCTAATCCTTTTGATATTCTTTCTTTTACTGAACATTTTCTTTTATGTTTTAAGAAATAAATAAAATCAATCAACACATTTGTAAGAAAATAATGACTAATTATTGTGTGTTATTTACATATAATACACAAATGCAAAGACCTGTAATTCTCCAATGGTAATTTTGTGGTAGAGTAACTGCTGACTGAGGCGATAGTGAAGGGGAGATGTGGCTACAGCAAGAGTTGTAGACAGAGACATGTAAAGACCGCAGTGCTGCGTGGTTTTGCTGGAGGGAACACCCAAAAGAGCCAAATACTGACCGCAGGATGAAAAGAATGGGCGCAAATACTGCCACAATGAAACAATTAAAGACTTATGAATGTAGATACAATTATGCCACTTCTCTTAAGAGAAAATCTGGTGCCACAATGCTGAACAGAAACATTTGTAAAACCAAAGACAGATACTCCTACCTGAGAACTAGCTTTGGATTTCTGGGTCTTGCTATTCCAGTCAATAGGGAATTGAAAATGAGGCTCATCAATCTATGAAATATACACAAACAATTTTCATCAACTATATAAATGGTGAAAACTTCTAAAACTGTCAAAACCTCCAGGAAAAAGACTGGCATTTTATGTCTTTCAGTAAATGTGTGGTATGTTTTTTGCTAAAACTTCTACAACACAAACTTTTAGCAGATGCAAAGATACTTTTGTATCTGTATGCATTCCTGTAGTGCATTGTGTTAACAGCACAAAGTTTGTGGGTTCAGTCCCTGGGAACACACATACTGATAAAATGTATATCTTGCGTGCACAGTAGGTCACTTTGGATAAAGTGACATACATAGCACTTTTTTCTCTTTCACAAAAAAAACCCATGACTTATCTTGTATACAGGGGTATTAAACAAAGTGCCAGTAAAATTATTTCTAGAATGAGCCTCCCTCTCCGTTTTTGATTGTAAAATCAGGTCTCTAAATTATACTGCTAACTGATCATTTTCCATCTTTCTTGAGTGATTACCTGTATGTAGGGTTGACTGGAATCAGTTTGATTGTCGCTAGAGTTTGGCCCAACATACACATTGAAGAAGGGAAATGTAGAGTACTGGCTCATCAGCAGAGCAAGAGTGCTGTTAAAATCTGCCTGTTTCCATTCACCCGATACTGCCCAGCCACCCAACTACACACAAAGAGAGAGAGAGAGACAGCGAAAGACAGAGAGAGTTTACAAATCAATAAACAAAGCACATTGGAAAACAGTGCAGATAAATCACATATAAGATAAAAAAAACAAATGACTTTGTAGTTTCCCTTTTCCAGAAAGTGTGTGTACCTGCAGCAGCAAGGTGAGGAATGGTTGTGAACCTGATTTCTCTGGGGTTTCTGAGTCCATGCAGCTCTTGAAAAATGTCTTTGCCTTCTGTTCTGAAGTAGTCCTGAAAATTCCCTCATCAGGAGACTCTGGCCAAACAGGGATCATGTAGATCAAATGTCAAAGATAAAGGTAAATGACAGAATGTTTCAGAGTATAATAAACTACCACAAATAAATAGTGAAATGTTCTGCTGCTCTTGAGTAACAAAATAAATTAAACCTTGCCTAAAGAAAGAAAGACAGAAAGAAAGAAAGAAAGAATATAACTACTTGCATGTGAAACAGGAATTTTACTAACCAAGTATTTCTTTAATAGCTTTCAGCAAGGCTGTCTGTCTGTCTGGAAATGTGTCTCTCTTCTCATCATGATTTTCTTGATCATTTGTTTCTCTTCCCATTCTCACATCTATGTTCTTGACTTGTTCTCCATTGTTTTGATTAATTGTTTTTACAGAGACTCCTGTGCCTCTTGTGTTGGAAGTGGATCCACCTGCCCCACAGGCTGACAGAAAGTAATCACAGGGTCGAGAAAAGGGATCCATGTCAACAGAAAAATGTTCTGATGCTTTTACACAGGCAGGAGACTGACAAGGTGGAGCAGCTGTAACAAAACAGTCAGAGAAATTGCAAATACCGTCACAATCACATTTGAACTGTGTAAAGGCTTCAATAATTTTCTATTGTTTTTATTGTAAAGGATTTGTACCTAAATTCCATTGTGAAATCCAGAATTCTGAAGTCCTCTGTTGATGTGCATAGACTGCCAAACCTATGGTAGTTGCGAAGAGAGAACATGCAAAAAGAGCCAATAAAAGCTTGCGGTTCTTGTTGCAGACCACTGGACTCGCTTCATCAGACCGAAGCTGTTCTACTCGCATCATGACCATTTCCTGTGGGGATACATAGATTAAGTGTTTGTACACCTGCACTTACACTTTACATTTACATACGTGTTTACACACATACATACATTTATATACATACATTTACATACATATGTACATTAACATAAGGGTTACATTACACTTCATAGTTTACAGTACATTCTACACAACACATCAGTCTCTATGAAACACAGGTTGAGTAAATCATTTACTAATCACTACCTCACACCTTCCACCCATCACATACAAGACTGGATTTTCTGACATAAAGCAAAACACCTTACAAATAACATGCATAACATGCAAATAATGAGCCTCATTACAGTACATATATGGAGGATAAAACATCTATACAACCATCACATGTACCGCTTTTCCTCATTGCAATTGTATATTTACATTTAGGCATTTAGCAGACGCTTTTGCCAAAGATACACATAGATACACTGTATCTATGCCTACAACTCCTTGAATACTTCCTACAATTTCCCAGTTGTAGGGAGTGTTGCAACCTACCCATCCACCTCATGCTGAAGGGGTAAAAAAGTCACACCTTACCAGTTATTGTTATAAAACCAGCATATAAACTACTTAACCATAAAACACTGTAAAATAACACAAATCATACATATTGTGTTAGATTTGGTCAGGTTTTACATTTTTGATGGAGTCATCATTTTAAATGCTATTTATATTCATCATAAAATTAGTGAGTTACGCATTTCCCTTGCATGACACCACCCTACTATCATGAAATGTACAAAAAGTACATAAAGTACATCCAGACATAAAGCACAATTTACAAAAGACACAAAAAGCAACTGCTAAATATTAACTACATATAGCTACAGCACACTGTGACAGCATGGTGCTTTTTTAAGAGAACCTGGGTTAAATCTGGCTTATAGCATTATCTGATCCCATTCCCCTGACCCTTATTCCCATCGTTTGCTTCACCTCACTACTGTCCTGTCAATAAAAGTACCAAAAGCCCCCCAAAAAAGACATTAACACTAAAAACTGTAAATCTCACCTGATGGCTTTCATTCATCTTGTGGTTTTCTTTAGTCACGATTGGGTCTGGATACTTCCTACATATTGGTCTTCTAGTGAACTCTGCTTTTCGTCAGAGTGTCTATCTCTTCCTCCGTCAACCACTAGTCATCCGGCCTCTATCTGACGTCATCACACACTCTGCTCACCCTACAACTGATAATATTGTAATGACTTGACTTTCCACAAACCGCTTTTCATTTACACAAATATAATCTGGGCCGTTCCAGACTTCTTCCTAAACTCTATTCATTAGACAAATTTAGGTGGCCGAGGAAATGATTTTACCTCATAATACAGCATTTGGGTCCAACAATTAGGCTACATAATAGAAAACTTCAGGTATGTTATTAAAGATTTATATTATATATAGAATCTTTGTGGTTGATTCTCATA
>JBAJNP010004287.1:0-34312 GCA_036877545.1 Yasuhikotakia modesta | reverse complement strand
CAGGCGACAGGAGACACCACCAGGGCGGAGCAGGTGACTGGAGAGACCCCCAGGAGCAAAACAGGCGACTAGAGAGACCATCAGGGAGGAGCAGATGCCAGAGAGAGCCTGGAAAGCCTGGAACGGCTAGAGAGCCTTGAGAGGCCAGAGAGACCTGAAAGTCCCAAGGGACCTGAGAGACTTCAGAGTCTTGGGAGACTAGAGAGTCTTGAGAGACTTTAAGAGCCAGCCAGGTCGGCGCAGGAGACTAGCGCTCCCTCTGCTGGGTCTTGAGAGACTTTGAGAGCCCGCCAGGGCGGTGCAGGAGTCTAGCGCTCCCTCTGCTGGCCTGTCGTTACAATCTTTGACTTATAGTGTGTTTGCTCCTCACCAGTGATGGGTTAAATGCACAGGTCACATTTTATGTATGGGTTACCATATCTGACAAAACATTTTACGTTTAAGATATTTCCCTATCAAGCAGAAGACAGACCTTCAAAAATTAAGTGACAGAACAAAATGTTTGACTTTATCAATCATGTCTAAAAATCAATTTCTATATTTGGAGTGATGGAAAATGGAGAAGACTTGTTTTATCACATTCATAATGTGTTTGTTTTCTAATTGCTTTTTGCTTGCGACTAAAAAATGGCATAGATTCCCTGTTATACCCATTATACATATTAAAAAATATTTTATATGCTTTATTTAGAGAAAATTTCAGAGAGAAATTCTCTGGGGGGACAATTGAATGCTTAGAATCTATTACAGCAACACTTTTTATTCAAAACAGACCTGCTCAAAAATATAAGGAAAAGGTGAATCTAAAACCATAAATGTAATTTATAAAAAGCTATTGTTTGGCTTTCCTTCACTACAAGGGTATCCTTGTATTGCTGGTCTAACTCAGCAGAAGACATTTCCTCTCCTTAACCATCCCTGCATTCACAATCCATTAGAAGGAAAAAACTAATTTTGCAAAAATCAAACGAGCAGCCAGGGATACTAAACGACAAAAATCAATGAGCTGTAGCTCTCCTCCTACTATCGCAGATTCCTTGTTTCCTTTGCAAAAGCTGCGAGGACAAACAGAGGAGCCCAGAGCACACATTAACGTGGGCAACTGCTAAAATCAAATGAGCCAATTACAGACAAATCTGATGGAAATCTCTGAAACATCAACAACAGCAACAGGATTGACTATAAATAAAAGCTGGTAGAGTCTGACACTAGACAATCTCAATGGAGAGCTAAACAATTGCCTGCCAAATCAGGGCCCACGGTTTTGGACAAGAGAGAAGGAATATTCAGTTAGAGCAGCCCACTCCACTTCCTTTGTGTCGATGCTTCTGTCTGAACATATAGGCCTGACTGCATAAATGTGCTAAATTTTTGCCTTCATTTCATGACTGTGATTTTTTTGCTATAAGATTTTTTAGTACAGCGTTTGCACTGTGATTATACTCCTCATTCTGTTTTGATTTCGCTACTGTGTGCTTAAACATTAAACATTTTCAGCTGATTATTTTCTGTAAACTTTGCATAAACTCTTTTAGGGAAAAGATTCTGTTTTACATTTATAATGTTAACTATTTTAGCACCATTGTAAAATCCACATAAAAAAAGCCCTTAAAACTATTGTTGCTTTCTGTCAGGAAATGCAAATCTAGCTTTTTGTGTTCTTTCTAAAGTGTTCTAGTTTTACTGTAATTATTACACTACTGTAATTATTAAACCCTCTACTTTTATATAATTGAATTATAAATTTGATTTACATAAACACTAAACGTCATGTCGGACAAGCAGCTGTTTTATTTACAGTGTCCCTCAAGTCACTCTTTCCACCCCCATATCCGCACTTTTATAACATTTCATAAACCTTATTCTGCCTCACAGCTGAAGTGGACCCCTGCTTAAGACAACTGGAGTGCTTATTTACTGGTGTTTAGTAATGCCTGTCTGTCTGTCTGTCTGTCTCTCGCTCACTCACTCACTCACTCACTCACTAAACTGTATAGCTGACCATTGTCCAAGACAAATGATTAGCCACCAGAGGGAACCAGGGAGCCTGAAATCGTGACAGCCCTCCCTACGAACGGCTCCTAAAATGAGGATCCCAAAGCACAAGTATATCCCAGATCAGAGCAGGAGACACCTGTGACCGAGGCAGAGGCATGGAGCTTATGCTAAGATTGCGTATAGAAAGATGGGTTATAAGGCTTTTGCAACCCCATAAAATACCTAAACATTACACAATGAAAGCGAATGGGAGGTAAGAAAATTTTTAAATAGTCTTTAGCAATATAATTAAATAGTTATGCTAGAAACACTATTAACAATTTACAAAACACTTAGATTAGTTAAAAGTTAATTAAATGCCAGTCATCCAAGTATTAATATTGAACTATGTTCTTTATGTCTGTGAATTTTTGCATATTGTTGTGCTTTAAAAAGATGTACAGCTGAGTATTATCAGCATAACAGTGAAAACTAACTAATAATTAGGAGGTAGCATTTACAGAGTGAAAGACACAGGCCCAAGCACTGAGCCCTGCAGCACTCCAGACTAAACCTCATGATGAATACAACACTTTTTAACCCACAGTTAGAATCTGTCAAAAAAAAATATGATTTAAACCATGCCAATGCAATTACATTTTTGCCAGCATAATTTTCAAGCATATTTAAGAGGATGCTGTGGTAAATAGTGTCAAAGGCTGTGCTAATGTTAAAACTAAAAGAGATGCAGCCATGATCAGCATCTCTATACTATGGTATGGTCCAACTTTAAATTTAGTGTTAAACACTTTAATGATAGTGTTTATTTTCAGGAAAGAACATAGGAAAGAACACAAAGTAACTTCCTGAGATCAACTAGATAAGTAAGCTTTTAAGACATAATATGACACCAATGATTAATTATTTGTCAAATCTGTCAAACAGAGCACTTAGGTTGTGATCTGGAGAGACAGACGTTCCTCTGTCTATTGGTTCTGCTTCTGCCAAGGCTGCCCTTGTGGGGTCCACATGTGGATCTGCAAAGGTAATTCAGAGGGGGGAGTCCTTATTCTCTGCACTCTGTCTGGGTTCGGAAACCCACATTGCGGACTCTTCCCTCTGGGGAGGGGGCTCAACTCTCCCCCTCTCATTTCCTGATGAAGTGGATGTACAGTGCATTGATAAGTCCTCTCTGTCCCCACAATATGAGAAGTTGTACTCAGCTCAAATCTTTAGCCCTGCTTCTAACTATTGTGGTAATGTGGCAGGGCTGTACAAGCATGGGTATAAGGTGAAATCCCAGGCAGAGCAGACCTTAGCTAGCTGTCTCCCGATGTGGCATCGTCCTTAAAGGCTCTGGCTCTTCCCTCCAAGCCACTGCACACTACCTCAGTACTGGTGGGCAGGGGGCACACAGCAGCAGAGCAGGCTAATGCTTGCCTGCACACTATGATGGTGTTACCAGGCTGAGCCCTGCCCCTGTCCCAGATCCTCACACAGGGACACACAAATGCAGCTCTGGGTTGTAATTGTCAGTGGTGTCCACCTCCTCATACAGTGCCAGTCTCTCCTCAGTGCCCTCTGGAGGCCTGCCTGTTAACCCCGATACATCTGGTGTTTTAGTGCACAGCATTCTCAAGCAAACACTTCCTTTAGTTTCCTGGAGACGAATCTTTGGAGCAAAAAGCAAATACTCTTGAGGAAGGAGCCAACATTCCCTGGTCCCTGTTTTAGAGGCTCTCCATGCTCCTCCTTTTCAAGACTATAGAGGAGATCTCTACTCACCTTCTTTCAATCAGGACGGTCTTTTTATTAGCCCCTACTTATCCTCATAGACTTTTTGCCCTGTCTGGCCAAAGCATTTCTTTATCCTTGAGCTAGGTATGTTTCTAAAGTACCCTCCTTTACACTAAATCCAGTTGTTCTTCAGGCCTTTTGTCCAACAACCAGCAGAAGGATACATCCACAGAGCTGCCTTGTGAAGAAAAATGGAACAGTTATTTTTCTGCTTTGGTCCCTCTAAGAGAGGGCTGCCTGTTCCCATTTCAACGCAGCTCAAGTTCCTGAAAAGGAATGTCTCAGGTTACGTATTTAACCCTAGTTCCCTGAGAGAATGAGATGCTGTGTTTCTAGTCCATACTTTCGGCATCCCTGTGTGTGTCCTTCATTCCTTTCCGAAGCAACCAGTTTTCTTAACACACGTGCATTTAAGCTTCCTGTCTGTGATGTATCGCCCTCCCTCCATTGGACTGATTTCACATGTGATTCAGAGCGTGGTTACGCTGAAGGCGTTCCAATAGCGTTTTGATGCAGCTGCTCATTTCCTTAGGGAACCAGGGTATATATACATAATCTGAGATGATTCCTTAATTAGGGAAATTAGTTGAAATCCTGAAAAAAATAGTTTCAGTGTTTCCAGTTTGTCAGCAGGTTATTTTAACATCCATCTTAAACTGGTTATGAATAAACTTATACAAACTGATTTGGTAAGTACACCAAGTACTACAGGAAACTTCAGAAAAACCTATAGATTTTCATGAAGGTAAAGGGTGGAGGGGTGGGGGTATTTCCTTTTAATACCTATTTTGATAACTTCAAAGCTCACTGGATTCTTCACACTTCCTCTCTCATCTCTCACTTTCTAACACATAGGCTGCGTTTTGCTGACAAAACACACACCGCATACAAAAACTTATTTTCTAAGTATAGCCTAATATTCCAAGATTAAGCTTTATCCTTAATTATTTCCATTTTAATTAGTAAATCTTAATTAACAATGAACATTTACCCTCAAATTTTTTGGCGTGAGAGGGAAGGAGGGTGGGGGGAGCGAGTGAATAAATATGACAATCTTTTCAAGTCCTGAAGGCAGGATTAGCAATGCAGGCAGGTTTAGTTATTAAACACATTCTAAATTAAATGCCTCCATGAATTTTGTACAGAAATATATTTTCATAGTTTTGCATTCCAAATGTGACATTTTATATTTGAGATACATCTGCCACTGTCATTTTTTTAAATGTCATACAAACAAAGATTTTGTCATTTACCAATGAAAATTACTATGCATGGCAGGTCGGCCATTGCTTTTCTGGCTGCATGGGTTGTTTCAAGTCGGCAAGCCATAAAATATCTTTATCTCCCTGAAACAGCAATTTGAGAGATAATGGAACAATGACTGGGGGGCACAGATGCCAGACTGAGGAATTATACTACAATCTTACTGCGTTTACTGCCTCCCTCAAAGCTGACGTGTTTCATCTGCAAACTGCCATTTCTACCACTGTTTTGGTCTTCTTAGTGAACTTATTATGTTCACTTAAGAAAGACAACATAATGTTGTTTGATTTAAACTTATTAATGGTACTTGCAAAGCACTCTTTTGCAAACTTGTTTTGTGGACAAAACTATGGTATGTAACTCGTCCAGACCCATGAATGAGTCAATTCGACTGGCTTATTGAGGAGGAGTGGGCTATGACTTATAAGTGCTCATATGTACAATGTTTGCTGGGTGTACAGAAAAGTGAACAAAAAATTTACATAAAATTGGGGTGAATTTTGTAACGTCAATGATCTACATTAGAATGACGTAGAAACTTATAGTGGGCTTAAATAAAGCTTGGCCTAGCAAGCAGTAAGAAATTGTCACATTACAACTTCAAAGCCATAGAATTAGTTACTGCACCCTAGCACTGTAGTGTAGTGTCTGTCTAGTGTTTACAGTTAAAAGTTGTTTCACTTCCCTCTTACTCTCATATACTTTATTTTAGTATAGCCAGATATTCAATAAAGCTGTTCTTATTCACATATTTCCTGTTTCTGGTCAGACAATAGAACCAGCATGGAATATACTGACTTATCACTGTTATGCTAAAACCTGTTTTGACAAAAGCACCATAAACATAAGGTAAGACAGCAGCTGTGCAGTGCTTTTGGATATATTTACATGCAAAATAATCATTAGAGAGAAAGATCTTCTTCCGTACTTGTTTTTTTGCCCGCAGCTTGCCTTTGTCTGGGTTTAAAATAACAAGCACTACATACTACTGAAAGAAACCAAAGTTTGTGTGACACGAGTTAAAGTACCCTAGCAACCACCCCTTTGACTTCCATTAGGAATGGTAAGAGGCATCAGGACAACATAGAGATAAGTAGGTGGGCCCTTTATTTGAGACTGGCAAGTAGTTTAATTATCGCAGTGGAACCTGTCTAACCATGCCCTAGCAACTATTTAGAGCACCCTAACAACCAGCATGACTTCTTAGCACCAGAACTTTACAGAGATTATGAAGACATGTCGGTGGGCTAATTTCACTTGATAAAACGATTTTGTCTTTTGTTTTGTCTGTCATCAATCAATCATATCAACTACTTCACAGTTCAGGAGATGAATAAATGGAGAAGTTTTAGAAAACAGCTGTGACTGTGACGCCATCATCATGTGCATCATTAATAGTAGCCTAATATTTTATTTTATATAAATTTATTATTATTTTTTTTTTTAATTTTTTATTTTTTTTGTAAAACTTTTTTTACAAGAATGGTCCAGGCACTATTCTATGACTTAATACATTAGAGACAAATACGAAAAAAGGGGAAATGTTATTTTTGTTTTAGGTAAAAAGGGGTATGCAAGTGAACAGATTGTTGTTCTTTAATTATTCTATTAATTTTCAACCAATTTATTCATTTTTGGTTCGTTTTTGATTCTGTAATTTTGCTTGTTTGTTATTGTGAATTTTGCTTGCTTGTTTCGATTGTGAAACATTTCGCAACACAGTGCTTTCTCTCTTTTTCACCAGCAATGTGGGTGGTGTGGCTTTGATCTGATACAGACTTCTCATCTGTCTACTTAGAACTGATGTGAGAGGACAAAGAGAGGGTCATCTAACAAACCTCTGCAACAGTGTCCAACTAACAGCCCCGATCTCATTACATAAGTGTGCAGCTACACAATTATTATAAACTAACACAGTCGAGCCTGCAGGCCTGACACTCAAAAACAGCAAGAATGAGAAAGAGATGCTGCTGCAGACTGAAGTGAACAGGGTGAAATTAATGTTATTTAGTGTCCAAAGACACAGATTTTTACCCCATTGGCAACTTACCCAGAATGCACTGGTATAGACAATAAAGTATAGAGCATATTACATCTCAAAAAGTAAATTGTTTCGAAAACAAAGATTAGCAATTATTTTACATCAAATGGTAAAGAATTTACATACTTACTACATAGAATTTACAAGCTTAGAAAAGTATATATATTTACTGTACATATACCTATAATATTAAGTAATATTAATATTTAATCATACACAATCTGCTTAATATTTAAAATATCATGCTAAACTAAAAGCCAAAACAGACATTTTAACAGTAATATGTAACAGTGCCATTACTGTCATTTACACTAACTGGCTATTTTATAAGGTATACCATTCTTGTATCAAGTTGGACCTGCTTTTGCCTTCAGAACTGCCTCTATTCATTGTAACATTGATTCAACATGGTGTAGGAAACAGTCCTCAGAGATTTCGGTCCATTTAACAATGATGAACAAATTGCTTGTTTGACCACATCCTGAAGCTGGTTTATTGGGTTGAGATCTGGTGACTGTGGAGGTCATGTGGGTATTAAAGTGTACTGTAATGTACAAAAAAACAATATAAGATTATGTTACATGGAAGCTTTGTTACGTGGCATGTTCAAACAGGTTGAGATCAAGTAAAAATTAACACTCTTCAGACCAGCAATGTTTTTCCAATAATTTACTGTCTAGTTTTGGTGCGTCTGTGGCCACTGTTGCCTTATTTTCTTGTTTTTACAGGAAGGTGATCTTTTGCTGTAGCTGTGTGTTCAAAGATGTTTTTCTGTATACCACTAACTTATTTAAGTGCTTATTTATCTTACTGTTTACTATCTATCAACTTTAACCAGTCTGGCCATTTGTCATCTGGGATATTCTCCAATTGATGTGTTTTTATTTAATATTTTTCTTAGCTTTGATGTTTGGTTTAAACTTAAGCAGCTCATCCTTGTTAATATGCCTAAACGAGTTGTGCCTAGTGTACATATTAAAGTGACTGGTAAGCATTTGCTGTGTGTTAAATTCCATGAGGGGTGTCCACTTGAAAACAGGTATTAGAAACTTTAAATCATGTTTTGTTAAAGATGTCAGAATAAAAAAATAAGTCAAGAAAAAAACTGTGGTTAATCACACTGAAATAGGGAGTCCAGTCATTGTGTTGTGGGATTTGATAAACTAAATGTAGTGGGTAATCAAGTAAACAGTTTAAATGGTATTAAAAGTAAGCTGAATCAATTTTCACTACAGAAACAAAACCTCTCGCTAAAGCTGGAGAAGATGCAACCCCCTGGTTGAATGGAACTCCTAGAGGCATCAGATACTGACATAGTGACTGCCCCCCAACTGTCCCCCAAGATTTCAGTGGTTTTATTGTCTTTACAACTATACACAGTACAGTACACAGCAATTAAATATCGTTCCCCCAGGAGCAAGGTGCTACACAGAACATAACACAGGACAAGACACAGCTACACAGATTAAATAAGTAAGTTAAAAAAATAGTAAAAATTGTGCAAACTTTCAGTACAAACATTTTGTACAAAACAACAATAGTCCTACGGTATACTAACAGTGTATGGTATATAATTATTCTGTATGTAAACATAATGCTATATGTGTTTAATGCTAAACACAGCAGATGTATACATGTAAACATAGCAGCAGTTTATATGTAAACATAATAGCAGTTTATATGTAAGCATAGCAGCAGTTTATATGTAAGCATAGCAGCAGTTTATATGTAAACATAGCAACAGTTTATATGTAAACATAACAGCAGTTTATTATATAGTAAAGTGCAAAGAAAGTGTGACTGTATCTCTGTGTGTGTGTGTGCTCATCAGTTCAGGGTCCTTTGTTTAGGAGTTTGATGGCTTGTGGGAAGAATCTGTTTGTTAGTCTGAAAGTGTGGACCCAGGAGGGAGAGGAGTGTGGTGTCAGCCAAAATGCTGGTAGTTTTACAGGTGCAATGTGTAATGTATATGTCCATGATAGAGAGGAGGGAGACTCCGATGATCTTAGCTATCCTCACGATCCGCTGTAGGGACACAGTTGTAGGTCAGCAGTGTAAACAGCAGGGGACTGAGCACCCTGCCCTGCGGGGCCCCAGTGCTCAGAGTGGGGGTGCTGAGGTGCTGTTTTGATCCGGACGGACTGAGGTCTCTCATTAAGAAAGTCCAGGATCCAGTTGCGGAGGGAGATGTTCAGTCCCAATAGGCTCAGCTTTCCAATCAGATGTTGTAGGATAATGGTGTTAAATGCTGAGCTGAAGTCTATGAATAGCATTCAGACATACATGTCTTTATTGTCCAGGGGTGTAGAGGGGGTTTTCCTACAGAAATCCCATCAATTAGACATGGCAAGGGATCTGCATAGTGTGTCAAAAACAAATTTCGAACACACCTCAGATGTTGAGATCACACCTCAGATGAACCTTTAGATGTTTAATAATAATATTATAATGGCAATTATAATGATATAAACCACAGTTTATATAAAAAATGCATCTGTAAAATATTCCATTAAATATGCACTTATTATTGGTATATGGATTATTATTAGAACTCTATAGCGCCAACACCAAGTGGCACTATAAAATGGTGTTTCCATTTTTAAATGGTTATGGTTTTTACATTTACATTTGGCAGAAGCTTTTATCCAAAGTGCCTTACATTGAATTCAAGGCATACATTTTTTATCAGTACTTGTGCTCCCTGGGATCGAACCCACAACCTTTGCTCGTCTAACGCAATGTTCTACCAGTTAAGCAACACAGAAACACAATGCTAACCCCTTTTTTAGAATGCTAACCCTACAGAATGCTGATCTACAACCAATGAACTTAGTACTCGAATTTGTTACTTATTCTTCTCATCCTGACCATCATATTTCATACCTTACATTAGGACTCTGACAATTTCTGAGGCCATTTTGCTACTCCTCCTTCAAATTGTAACTATGTCTTATGCTAATTGTCTCATTTGATCTAAACCCCACAAAAAAATACTAAACAGAATTTATTAATGCTTTTTATAACCTTAAGTTATGATTTTGACCTAAAATTAGTTGTATCTAGGCTGTATCTTGGCCATTTTTGTGATTCAGTGCTACAATACACAGGATGTTTTATTGGCACATTGACATACAATAGGTGGATGGTTTTGCTTGTCACTTTTAAAATATCAGAAAATAAAAATTATTGCATTTATGGGTCCTTTGGGTCATGTCAGTTTTGTTAATCTGTTATGTATCAAACCATATAAGAATTATTAAAAGAATTATACAAATTCTGTCTATTTTTTTTTTACAAAATCTGATCAATTTTAAATTTTAAAGGAGACCTAGAGTCAAAATATGTTTTTTTCTTGTCTTGTCAGAAAGCGGCAATATATCCACCTTCATGAACATAGGAAAAATTCTAGACATTTTGAACCACTCCATTGTATATACATTTATGTTTTAAAAATGTGTTCCAGAAAATGGCTCGATGTGGAAACTCACTGCCCCCTCCTCATGAAAATAATTTGCATACATCCGCCCTCTTGCCTCTGCTACAGTTTTTGCAGCAGCAACATCATGATGTTCAAGAAATAGCTGTGATGCATGCCTACAGTTTATTTTTAGTCGGATTCCCACAATATTCAACCACAGATTACTTTGCTCTGCTCATTTTACGTCTGACAGTTTTGGGGGGTGGAGTTCACCTCTCCTTTACACCATCATTGTGTCATATGCCCTATTGTGATATTAATTTAATTATGGGTTTAATTATGTATAGTTCTTTACTAAAGATTGTATCAAAAATGTTCACTCTGGGGAATTTACATTCACATTTATTCATTTGGCAGATGCTTTTATCCAAAGCGACATACAGTGAATTCAACAAATGCTGTACATTTTCATCAGTACTTGCATTCCCTGGGATCGAACCCACAACCTGCACTGCTAACACGATGCTCTACCAGTTGAGCTACACAGGAACACGCCTTTGTGTCCACATTTCATTGTCTTGTTTAAAAAATTTTGAACCTGTGTGTCTTGTATTGATATTTCGCCAGGTAATCAGAGGTGGGGTGGTGTAGTGGCTACTTTGATGAAAATCATACAATTCTTATCAGTGATTCCTTAAAGACTGCTCCTTGCCACAATAATCTTCACTGTTAACCTGTTTGTCAATGAATTAGATAATTGTATTTTGTTTAGAATGAATTAACACTCAACTTTGTATTAATATTTACTCAATATACATACAGGCTGTTGGCACTATGGCTACTGCAGCTTCACTGCCACTTAGTTCAACACCAGTCAAGTCACGACCAGCAAAAAGACTTGAAGAGGACGTGGAAGACGTTAAAAGATGAAGATGAAAATCTGCATTGCCTGCAAGACATGGGGAGAAAGGAGAATGGCATTTAGTACATTTTAATACATTTGTTATGGGTATGAATCAAGATGATGTCTGCTTGGTTTGCTTGACCAATTAAACTTATTGCAATGATGTACGTCCTTACTCTCTTTTTTCAGTTTTGTTTTGCTTCATTTTTAGCAACCAAAGTGTAAGTCTCAACCAAAAGTGAATTACTCTAATTACACAGTCAATGGGTCATCTCGGGCCTACCTTTCTCTGAGTGACAAACGGCCATGGTCTGTTCTGTACACATTCATAGTATTTTGAGTGTTTTTTTATGTTCTCTTTGAGTGTTATTTAATATGGCATTTTATCAATAATGACAAACTTGTGGCACAATTATACTGTCATGCGAATATTAATCCTTGAATTTATGCCGCAGCTCAAATCTGTTTGAAATAGTTCTGTTTATGCTTTGAACGGAGCCAACAGTGGCGTATTCTTGATTCATGATGATGCAAAAGAATTAATGTCCAAACGGGTGTAGTGCGCTATAACTTGGGAACTTTGTGGGCATGTAATGGTGAATGTGTTCAAACAAACATTCCAAATAACTTCCTCTAGTTAACTACCTAGTTCTTCCTCCAATTTAGTCTCCTTGTCCGATTCAGGCTTAATCTGTGCCCATAGCTGTAGAAAAGTTAGTCTGTATGTGTTCAGAAGCTGGGCGACAATGTCACATAATTTTTTTAAGTGGCAGTGAAGGCCACTCAAGACAATCCACATGAAGCACTTTCATTATGAGGTTGCCAGATGAGCCTGAAGGGCCCCAGCTATAAGCCAAATCACACAATAAAAATCCCCCACCCTAAAATCGGTTTTTGAAAGTGTTTTTTAGGTATCTTCTGAGGCATTTTAAATTCAACCAAAGTTCTATTCTCCATATGTCACATCACAGAACAACAATCAATGCCACATTCAACCACTCTAGGTCCCATTTAAATATATTTGATATTTTCCAATTGTAACTAAGGCTGAAACACTGGGGGATCCAAATGAAGCATTTTTTATTATTATTATTATAATTACTAAACAGGCAGGCAGTGGTCAAACATGGCAAACAGGAACAACACAGGTAATACAAAATGTAAACGAGAGTCCAAACACATATCAGGGTGGGCGGCGAAACACAACAGTAATCCAAAGTACAGGCGAGAGTCTGAGGGCAGGTGGCTAACAATCATAAACAATATAAACAGTCCAAAGGAGTTTCTTAGGTAAGATGCTTTCATGGGTTGAGGATTGAAAAATCACATCTGTCTGCATCTGGTATTCTTAGACCCAGGTTGATATGTAACAAGTTGAAATGAGTGAGTACCTTGGAGACATTTAGCAGAACATTATTCGAAAAAACATTATTCGAAACACAAATTCCAAGCTCATCTAAATGTAGTGGGATAAACAGTGTGGGTGTTGTTTTTCTAGTTTGCTACTAATGTGGGTGCTGCCCAATCACCGTACTTACCGTATTTACATTTATTCATTTAGCAGACGCTTTGATCCAAAGTGACTTACAAGTGAGGAATATATCAGCGAGTTGATATAAAGAGGCAACAGGTTTGGAGATAGCTCCGAGTATTATAAGCCGCAGTAGAAGGGATTAAATGAAATAAAGAAGAATAGGAAAAGAGGGATCGATTTTTTTATACTTAGGATGAGGTTAAATACTCATGAAAGAGATGGGTTTTCAGCTGTCTTTTGAAGATTGCCAGGGATTCTGCATTTCGGATACAGGCAGGAAGATCATTCCACCAGCATGGTGCAGTGAATGAGAATGTTTTGGAGAGTGATTGTGTGCCTCTCTGTGATGGTACCACAAGCCTTTGCTCCTTCAGTGAGCCTAGGTTTCTGGTAGGAGTGTAGCCACGTAAGAATGAGTGTAGGTAGGGGGGTGCTGAGCCTGTGAATGATCTGTAGGCAAGCGTCAGCGCCTTGAATTTGACGCAGGCAGCAAGTGGTACCCAATGTAGCGAGATGAAGAGGGGTGTGACGTGGGCCCTTTTGGGTTCGTTAAAGATAAGACGAGCTGCGGCGTTCTGAATCATTTGTAGAGATTTTATTGAGCATGTTGGCAGTCCAGCCAGAAGAACATTACAGTAATCGAGCCTAGAAATGAGCAGTGCCTGGAAGAGGAGTTGTGGTGCATGCTCTGTCAGAAAGGGCCTGATTTTCCTGATGTTGTACAGAGCAAATCTGCATGACCGAGCTATCTTCGCCATGTGGTCTTTGAAGATTACTCCTAGATTTCTGGACGAATTTGATGGGGTAATTGATGATGTACAGAGAAGCTCAGTCTTTGCCAGGTTGAGCTGGAGGTGATGTTCTTCATCCATGTGTAGATATCCGATATACTGTGGGATCATCTGGGTGGAATGAAAGGAGCAGCTGTGTATCATCAGCATAGCAATGGTAGGAGAAGCTGTGTGCCTGTATGATGGGTAGATGGAGAAGAGCGGAGGGGTCCAAGAACTGAACCCTGAGGAACCCCTGTGTTCAGTTGATGAACTTTTGATACTTTCCCTCTCCATGCAACTCTGAAAGACCTACCAGTGAGATTTGATTGAAACCAGTGAAGTGGGGTACCTGTGATGCCCATTGATGAGAGGGTGGACAGAAGGATCTGATGGTTCACTGTCAAAGGCAGCAAATAAATCAAGCAGAATGAGCACTCATGATTTGGAATCAGCCTTTGCAATCCGCAAGGATTCAGTGACTGACAGTCTCTGTTGAATGACCCCTCTTGAAGCCAGATTGGTTGATGTCCAGCTTGTGGTTCTGTGAAAGGATGGATGACACCTGGTTGAAAACAACTCGTTCAAGTGTTTTTGCCATGAATAGTAAGAGAGAAACAGCTGTCAACAAGTGCTGTGTTTAATGTGGGATTTTTAAGCAGTGGAGTTACCTGAGCCTGCTTGAATGTGTCAGGGAAAATGCCAGTGTGGAGAGATGCGTTGATAATGTGTAATTGCTGGTTAAAGTGTAGGGGTGATGGCCTGTAGAAGGTAAGAGGGTATCGGATCTAAAGGGCATGTAGTAGGATGACTGGAGTGGAGAAGTTTGGATACTTCTGTCTCTGAGAGGGGAGAGAAGGAGGAGATGTGTGGCTGTGGATGGTCTGAGATCCTGTGATTGGGCAGCTGTGAATTGACTACTGATGGTAGAATTTTTGTCAGTGAAGTAGTTAGCAAAATTATCAGCAGTCAGGGAGGTGGAGGGTGGTGGTGGAGGGGGACAGAGGAGAGAGTTGAAAGTTTTGAAAAGTGTGTGTGTGTTTGGAGCACTGTTAATTTTGTTAAGGAAAAATGAGGATTTAGCGGCATGAGCTTGAACAGAGAAAGATGAGGGAAGAGACTGAAAGTTAATTATTCATTTGGAAGACATTTTTTTTAATTAGGTCAGATTGAACTTGTGATTTATGCCACTTTTTCTCTGCGGCCCAGAGTTTGGTCCGATGTTCACAAAGTACTGGTTGCCAGATTTGTGGGTACCTGTGGTGATGAGCCGATTGAGGTTAAATAAGGGAAATAAAGTGAGGAAATGAGAAGCATAAGGCTTTTCAAGATGAATGTTGAAGTCACCAAAGACTACAAGTGGGCTGCCATCCTCTGGGAATGAGGACAAAAGCATGAGCAGTTCGACCTGGGGGTACAATAAATTAGTACCAGATGAATTTTGACAGGAGTTGAGATTGTAATAGCATGAAACTCAAATGAATTGTAATAGCATATAGGAGAGTGCGTTGAATATTTCCAATTGTCGGAAACAAGAAAACCAGTGCCCCCACCTCTCCCAGACTGGCGAGTGAATTTGTTAGAGAGAGCAGCGGGGGAGTCCTCTGGACGGATCCAGGTCTCAGTCAAACCCAAGACACAGAGAGCAGAATTAGTAGCAAAGGCTAGAATGAAGTCAGCTTTGTTAACAGTTAATTGACAATTCCAAAGACCCACAGACACAGAGAGGGGAGTATTTGTATAAGAGGAGAAGTGGATAGGATGCAGGTTCGCAGCTTTGCGCTGCCTTTTATGTGCGTAAATGGAGCGTTGATGAGAAACAACAGGAATGTGTGAAAGCAAATGATGAGTGAGAAGGAAGAGAAGAAGTGAAAGGAAAGGAAGTGCCTTACTGGTGTCGTTGCTCGGTGGAGTCGCACAGGTAGAGTCGCAGTTCTTTTCCCAAGTCGGTCTTCACACGAGGAGGCTGAGCGCTTCTGCTGACGCTTCTGCGACAGCGCACTTATACGCAATAAATACTATGTTTAATACGTGTTATTAAAAACAGCCCAGACACGCCTTCCAAATTAACACATCTAAAACCTATAGCCTGTGAATAGCTGAAATCGAAACTACTGCAAGAATAACCAGCGCTTTTAAGTGCAAATAAAGAGCAAAAACTGTGCAAACGCAGCTGTTTATTATAATACAATTAAAATACAGCTTATAGTCAAGTTGAAAAAATAGGATGAGTACAAAATCGCAATTAAACCTACCAAGCAGCAAATAATAAATGAAGCTACTGATCCAGAACAGATATTTAAGCAGATATTTAAGCGTACAGTGGTGGGGCCTCTCTGCAGCAAATGCATGGTATGTTGACAGGCATTTTTAGGCCTTGGAATAGGTATTGATGGCCTAGTAGTGGGATCGTCGGGGCTATGATCCATGAAAGGGGCGTAGATTGTAGTGGGATGAACAGTGTGGCCGTTGTTTTTCTAATTTGCTACTAATGTGGAGCTGTCCAATCACTGTACATCTATAGTTATATAAAGGGGGACTTTTAAGGCACCATTGTGTGTTTGATCACCACCTGTGTGTCACTGCGCAAGGCCCACCTGTTCTGGTTTTGGCTCTTTCCGTTTGGTGTTCCAAACTATTGTCAGTGTTCCGGTGAGTGGCCCTGTCTTATCCAACATATCCTTGCTGCAATTTCATGCTGATTTGGTGCCGGTTTGTATGTGTGGATGAATGTGTGATTTATAGTGAAAACATGGAGGATACATAGTTTAGCTTGTGGGGCAGCATTCATTGATGCTGCTGCTTTGTTGGTTGGCTTTGAACTCTATAGTTGACCCGTATATTTGATACCAGCTTTTTTGTTGTGCATTTTTTTTAAGTAATTGGTTTATTTTGCATTTGTTTGTGTATTTAAGGTTTGTTGTTTGCTGATTATGTTCCTTTGTTTAATTGCGTTTGTTATTTGATTATTTTGTTTCATTTATTTTGGTTATCTGAAGGTGGAGTGAATGTCTCGTTAGTTGAGACAGTTTTCATTCTCCTAGTAGACATTTTTTACTTTTTTGGTTCAATATTTTATTTTTTTTGTTTGTTGTATATCTTAGCTAAGTTTTATACCATTGTCATTCATTTCAACTAATAATTTTGGCTAATCTGTATTTTGTTGTTACAGGAACTGAGGCTATGGGCAGGCCGCTAGTTGGCTTTTGTGTATGGTGTTGGGCTTCTCACAGAGTGCAGTTCGCTCACGTGTGGTCTGGTGGTGCCCACCCTAACCCTGTGCTGTGAATTGAGACCTGTGCACTGGTAATAAGATCTTGCATTATAGTATCCTTGTGCCCTTCAAGCTAGCGTACCTGCCATAAGTAAGCCTTGGTTTCCAGTTTTGTTTCTGATGTTGTGTCTTTACCCCAGCCTATAGCGACACTTTACCCACTGTTGAAGTAAAGCTTTGTATTTTGGTATCCATGTCTCAGACCCTTTTTTTGAAACCCTGTTCTTGTGTGCCTATTATAGGTGACTAATTCGTAATTAATTTCCCTGTTTGACAGGGTGGTGTAGTCAGCATAATTTATTCCTTCTAATTACTGCCCGCCACATAAACATTGAACATGTAGTGGTAAGAACATTCTATGGATGTGTGTCACACATTCTTCGGTGGATGTTCCAATATTTTCTCTGATGAATTTTATTTGGATACAGTAAAAAAGCAGCTAATAAGTTCAAATTTAACTGGCCCACAATTATGAAAATGTGCATATTTTAAGATGTCTAAAACTGGGTATGTGTTCAAAATTTGTGAAAATTGGATAGAAACACACATAAACCAAAACTAACCAAAAACTTTTTTCAGAATTATTTTTAAATTAATTACTAAAAGAAAATTAAAAACTTAATTCAAGCTGCTAAAATCTCTTAATTGCAGATTTGACAATTTAACAAATCTAAGTATGGTTTCAGACATCCTTGAGATCTACAGTAAATCACACACGAGTCAATTATAACAACTTATTACTAAAGTTATTAATAAAGCGATCATGTTTTCTTTTCTATTTGAGTAACCTGGGAGATGATTTCAGTTGTTACCACTGAGTTCACATGATTTGAGTTCATAGTTCATGTTACAGTGAAACAGTTAAGGTAGACATGTCTTTCTCCTAAAATATTTCTGAGAGTTTCTCATAAAGGTTATTCTCACTATTATTTATAAAAAGAAACATATCAAGTATCATTGTAAATAGTAAACATATTTCTTGTATCGCAAAGCCCAAAGGAAACATAAATTAATTTATTCCATAGATTTCCAACATTTCTTGACACTAATTCTTGAGCTTACATTTACATTAAATTGCTCCCAATTGGCTAATGCTCCCAATAAATTGGGTAATGCTCCCAATGAGGGTCAAAGTAATTTTTGGCACCTTCATTTCCTGTGAAAGAGAGAGAAAAAAGGGTAAGCTGGGTTGATGGTTGTTGAGCTGGATAAGATTAGTGATAATTAGAAGCATATGAAGTGAAAATGTTCATTTTAAAAGTTCACATCATTCCCCCCGGTTGGCACAGGCTACCTGATAAGGCCCCACACGTCTGTGTTACTGGGGCCCTATGCTGCTCAGGGGCCTAATTAGTATGCTAGTAAAGGTCAAAGCAGGCAATCTCTTAAATACAACCTGCCATATGTTACCTGTGTTCAAAAGACCTAATATGAAATGCGTACAAGCCAAAGAGCCCTGGATTTCAAAGACAATACGCTAATAGTGCTTCAAGGTCAGTGGTCAGAGAGACAAGCAAGAAGAGGTGAAACAGGAGGTCACAGCTTATGCTGTATCCCATTCACTTTTTATTAACAATTGTTGACCTTTGGACATCAAAGCCTTTTGTCAAAGTTTTACAGAAGTAGTAAGAGAAGTTAGTCCTAATAAACACTGCCCTGTTCACCAGTCTTAACTACATGTTCAGTGTAATGGTTATCTATAAAAAGCTGAAATGCTTAGAATTTTTATTTGTATGAGGCATAACCAGCACTTAGGTGACAAACTGCGAGTGATTCAAAATGACTAATCAAGCTGAGGTCATTCTTTTCCAATGAAAGCTACTAGTCATTGAAGTCTAGTCAGTCAGTTCATTTGGAAGCCTTATCAGTAACACTTACCAGTGGTATGGTGTGTTCCTGTATAGCTCAACTGGTAGAGCATTGCATTAGAAGCGCAAAGGTTGTGGATTTGATCTCAGTTGGCACAAGTACTGATAAAAATGTATGCCTTGAATTCACTGTAAGTCGCTTTGGATAAAAGCGTCTGCCAAATGAATAAATGTAAATGGTATTCTAAATAACAAACAATGCCTCCTTAAAACACATTTGGCTTTTAAATGTAGAACACTTCTAATCTTACAGCCAATTTATTGATTTTTTTATTTGTTTAGATGAGTGGTCAATGTTAATAAGCATAGAATGACAACAACTATTGGCAATACAACAAAGTTGAGATGAACTTATAGCAGCAATGTGATGTAGCAATTACTGTAAGAAATGAAGAGTGATATGGCACCTAATTGGTTCAACCTAAATGCCTCCAGACTAACATCTGACCAATGAATGATCAAATGAATGAAGAGTCCAACATTTTAAATAATGTTTTATTTTGTGTATGAATGCATTCACATTTGAATAAGATTGGTGATCTCTGAAACAGTGCCTTTGAGTCATATATTTTATTTAACTACATGACCTGGCAGTCTTCCAGTGTTTCTTGTTCCTAATCAAACTCTCCTTTGTTCTCCCTGCACACAATCAATAATGCAGCACTGCAATGCACACCACCACAGACAGAACAACATTTATCAATAATAACTTTTATCACGCTTGCTTTATATATATTTATAGTTTGAAAAATCTAGTAGTTTTCTCATATTTAAGTAAATACATCCTCAAACACATGCTGAGAAATTTTTCAAAAACAGCTAGAAAAACAGAGAAAAAGACAGCACACAGGGACAAAATAGTTTGTTTTATATTTTAGTGTTTATCAAATGAACTGAATACACATTTGTAATTATGTATAGGCGAAGGCTAAGGTTTGATCTTAGTTTGAATTTGATAATCATTTGAATCTTGTTTTTTATTGTAAATAAAAAAATTGTTTTATCTATTAGCTAAATTATTAGGATGCATAAAATAATAAAACATAGACAGTCACATACATTTAGGAAAGGTATTACAAAAATAGAAGCCCCCATCAAATTCACATTAAATTATCCTCTTCTAAATATCATCTCTATTAAATAGTTTTTCTTTTTTAATTAATAGTAAACTTACTGTACTGTGAAAACCTGACACTAGAGGAAATTGGAGCCAGAGTAAATATAAAATGTGTAAAGTGTTTATCTGCCAAGTAAGTTGACATTAGATTGTTGCAGTCTTGTTTAAAGCAAATATTTTTAAAGTTTCTGCCTTTGTGTTGTATTTAAACCTGTTTCTGATTTCTTGTGATAAAGACTGCCATGGAGAATGACAAGGTGTTTCTGCTATAGTCCTTGTTACAGAATATTAGTTGTTAATGTTTGTAAAGAATGTTAAGTATGTTAATTTAATGTGACAATGTTTAGCTTACTTCTTGCAGGCAAGGAAAAGGTGTAATCAGAGTTTAGACAATAGGTTGGGGCAGGCGGCACACAACAAGAGTAATCCAAAAACAAAGCGGTCAAAAGGCAGGCGGAGAACAATCACAAAGGTAAACAGTCCAGGTAGGCAACAGGAAATATGTAACACAGGGAAACTTCTTAGAAATGACAGCCAGGGCAAATCAAGACTTTGTAAATAGCAGAGTTACAGGTGGGTGGGTGTGTGTATATATATATATATATATATATATATATGTGTATATATATATAGTTCTGAGAGTGATTGCAAATGACTGCCACCTGTGGTGGGTGCGGCCCAGGTACGGGTTCATGGGAAATGTAGTTTGTGACAGGGTTAGTATTACGGGGAGGGCTCCTGCCACAGAGACCAGAGTAAAAGGCAGAGGAGAACCATCAGGGCACTCTAGGTCAGCAAAGAGAACCTACACTATGGTGAAAAATACATAAAAATGAAATAAATAATAAAAAAATTCAATTAGTTGTAATTTTTATAGATACAACTCTATAGCGGCCGTAATATGATTGCAAGCACATCTGACATCTGCTCATCAGGCACTGTCATGGACAAATTGCTATGATAAGACATAAGATTCAGATATTCAGATTCAAACTGTACCTGTTGGGTCAGACTGCTGGAATGAGGCCTGTGTTACAGAGGGCAACAGGGACAATTGAACATGTGATAATTGAATTTGAAGCATCATGTCTTACTTTAGCTGCGGCCTTCATCTCACCATTCTGCTGACTAGCTGCACAGATGTTGTTATACTTACCGCCTCTCATTTCCCTCTCTCCCTCCATTTCTTAAAAAGCAGGATTGACTGCATGCTTCTGTTGCAGAGGATAGAGAAGATTAGCAGGGAGCACTCCTCCGAAGCACTTTTAAAGACAACAGAAAATTCATATCAGGAAGAGGAAGGGCATGCAGAACAGAATAGGAGCAATAGAAGAAGGTAAAAAAGATAGAGAAAAAGAAGAAATGATTAAAATAATTACAAATGGTGCTCTGACAAGCAAGAGCAAAATTTAGCCCAGAGCCATTTGTCTGTAATTAGTTAATTAATCCTTACACAAATTATGAGCAATAACTCATCACATGGGACTCAGCCATCAGAAATTCAGCCGACTTGGATTTCTTCTGCTTAGGTTGCTCCATAGCCTTCTGCTGCAACTTCTGGAGGGAAATTGTTAAATGAATAAATTAGCTGCAGAAGATCATTATTTCTGATCCACGCAGAATTTTAAATATGGGACGACACAAAAATGACATTTAATTTACGACACTACTAACGGGTCAAGCACTAATTGAACAACACGGGTGGAAAAAAATGAAATTATAAATAGAAAGGTTGACATGAATGCCAATGTCCACCTCCCAACCTCCACCAGAAAGAAAGTTTTTTGCCAAACAATTGGCATTTTCACGCAGGCTACTTAAAAATGTTGGACGTTTGCCTTGCATATAAATTGGCAAATCATTATAAACACATTGCACACAGTATGAAGGCTCAAACACAAGAGGAAGAAAATAGGACAAGAGATCAATAGGACTTGCATTAAATGAAAACTTAAATGAGGATTCTCATGCTGTTTATCTTACCTTACCTAAATCTACATGCTAGAAACAAACATAAAACTGGTTGAAAAACAGCAAAGCAAAAAGTTTTGTTGATGCTGGTCAGATTTTAATAGAATAAATAGAATAGCTTAGAAATATCCTTGATTGTTTAATGATAATATTTTGGGTTTTCTCATGAAAATTTAACACACCCATATATACTTTAAACATAATTTTAAAGACAGCAGCATTAGTGAAAAATACCCTTTTTTTCTGTTGTGAGAGGACACAGAATGTTACATACATAACTTCTGTTTCCTGAGATAGGGATTAAGATGCTGTGTCTGGTTTGACACTGTAGGAAATGCCTACAGTGTGACAATTTAGGCTAAATCTTTGGTCTAAATGTCTATCACATCAATCTAATCACATCAATCTAATTGGCCCATAGCAATGCTTTATGCAAATCACGTGAACCTGAAAAGTAGGTTTTTTTGTCTCAAAGCGACATAAACAGGCACCTATAAGACATGGCAAAGACAAACAAACTGTGTCTTGTTTTCTGCAAGCCAGCAGGAGGAAAAGCTAATTGAAAAGCCTTTTTTTCCTGATCCACGTGGACCTGGGACAACCTGTGCTAGAAGGGTCTGAGAAAGGGCTCAGACCTGGGTTCCTCAGTCTAGGGATGGTATATAGTAAGCTCACACCACTAGCCTGCCATGAAATGTTCTCCTTGATTTATGTCATTAAGCAAGTCAGCTTGGTATGCCTGTAATACAGCCATAATATGAAATGCAGCATCAGCCTGTCTTGATCATGCAAACCCTGCTGGCCACTACGGGTCAATGCCTCGGTCTGTAGGGATAATGCCTCTGCCATTGGAAGATAGGCCTTAAGTGTCTAATCAATGGGAGGCATCTCCATGTAGGGTTCACCCATCCTTGCGCCCTCTTTAGGCGTTTCCTGCATCTTTTGGCTCACCAGCAACAGGAGGCTGTTCACATTATTAGTTCACACACTTCCTGAATTTTTTTTCAGTAGGGTTCATTAGCGCTTTGACACAAGAACAACAGATAAATGGCTGCTGAATTAGACTGGCATGATTAGGCATAAAATTCAGACACCGGTCACACCAAAAGCGTTCCCTATCGTGTGTCAAATCAGACTCCGTGCATTCAAAATGGAATCCAACAAGCCCTAAAGCCACACATTCATTTGCACCACTGAGATTAATGCTAATCTAATTGTAACTTATTTAAAAACCATTTGCTCCCCCCCTCCCCCGTCTTCAAATCAATTTCTCCAACAGGAAAATGGTAGAACTGACCAGAAATTTTAAATGTGTCATTTAAGTGTTTTTTATTCTTAGTTTAACTACTATTTTATGATGCATAGTCATGTTAAAATGGATAAAACTTTGTCTTTTTTCGTGCATGTCCAGCTTGGAAATTTATACATGATAATTGGGCCATTACTTGAGAAATAAGCAAATAATGATTTTGCCAAAAGCACAATGACAGATAATTATCCTCACCAACTCAACATTTCACATGATCCATCCAGCATACTCTTACACTGGTGAATTTCAATTATCTCCCTGTAACAAATCTCTTTGATTACTTTTATAAGCTGTCACACTGGCCTTATCATATTTCTCATATTTCATTATTTTTTTTTCCTGATTAATTTCTTGACATGTATAGTGGTGATGGTGTATGACCAACAGTGACCATGTTTGTGTTTAACACACTTAAAGTTTCTCTAAAATATTGTTTTTAATCTATTGTTTTAAATGTCAATGTTTTGTTCAAAACATACTTACACAACAAATAAGTAACTATAATTTATTTAATAATTACTGCAATATTAATAATGTGTCACAACAGGGCACAAACAAAAACAGTTTTAGAACCCTTGAGTAATTTTTGTTTTTCTGTGACATCTTGTGATATGTAATTTGTCTTTATCACATAAAAAATAAAATACAACACTGATACATCTGGAAGCATACAGATGAGGGTCACTTTATCTTAATTTCTCCAAATTAACATTAATATGAAGCCACTATGTTCTGCACACAAGACAGAGATAAGCAAGAAAGGCATGACAGAAGAAATCCATGGGGTTTATAAGGGTATGTGATGGTGTCGAAAGTAATTGGGCACATGTATGTCTTCTGCAGTCCAGGATCTGTTCAAAGCAGAGCGACCAGGCCTAAGGCTGGTGGGCATAGACCAGCTCTAGAGTGAATTTTGCATACTGTACAGATCATTGCCCAGTTCAGTGCAGTCACACTGAATTTGCCATCCAGCAATTGTGCTTCATGAAACAGTCAAGTTTCATTTATGTCTGACTGTTTTCTTCTTTTGGATGCAGTAAACAATCTCTACAGTCTCTCCCCCTACATCTCGCCTTGTTGATGTGCTGACAGCCTCTGTTCTCTAGGTAACAGTTTTAACCTTAAGACTAAATGCATGCACACACACATACACCCACCAACTAATCTTAATAATTTTGATTAAAAACTTTTTAAAGAGTCTTTTAATCTCTTAAAGAGATTATCACGTGAACCATTGTGAGGTAGCTCAGCCTTAGCAGTGTAATGCACTGTACATACTGTAGACTTTTACAGGGCAAATTGTGCACTGAATTGAGATTAAGATCTATTATATTCATACTGTTTATAAATACATAGAAAAACAAAGTGTGATGAAAGCAATGCCCAGTTCTTTTCTTTGAGCATACATTTTTACAAAATACTACCCATTCAGTTATGTAACAAAAAGCAGTTGGTGAAAACTAATTAGAACTTAGACAATTAATTTATGCTGGCCCTTGTAATGGAATTGCGAGTCTAAATAGACAAGCGAGACGCTGATCCAATAAAACAAATCCTTTTAGAAAAGGCATGAATAGGTAGACGAGAAATGCGCAAACATTACAATACAAAGGCCGACAATGAAGCAAAGACATGACCAGGTATTTATACATGAATAAATGAAACAAGACACAGGTGATAACTAACAGAACAAACGAAAACACAGTGGTGAACCACCAACTGACCAAACCAAATGACAGTCCAAACAGGGGTGTTACATAACGAGGTGGGGACGAGGTGACGCAGAGGTCCTGTTGGGCTGAGGTGTAGCCGATGTCACCGGCGACCGAGGTGGAGTCAGGGATCCAGAAGGACACAGTGGAGGCGGTGCAACAGAGACCCGAGGTGATTCAGGAGGGAAGGCGGAGTCACACCAAGCCGGCAGGATGGTGGGACGAGGCACAGCCAGATGAGTATAATCTAGAGAAGAGGGGCAGGTGACAAAAGACAAAGGTGAGCGAAGAGAGACAATGGAGTCAGGTAGAACTAGTGGACAGACAAGACCGGGTGGAGACGAGGGAGCTGGTTGGCATGGTGGAGCTGCAGGGTCAGAGAGATGAAGCTTAGTCCAGGGTTCAGAAACTTCTGGCAATGGTCTCTCCAGCCATGGCACCGATGGAAAGTGTCAGCCCTGCAGCTCAGCCACTTGCACAGGAGATGGTCTGAGGGTGAGCCCAGGGCTCGTCAGGATCCAGAGGCGGTGTTGCACACTCACCCGGTCTGCCGCTATCGACTCAGTCTCCGCAATGCCCCTAAGCTCTGTCGCACGCTCGTCCGGTGGCTGAGTACGTTGTCCAGGGAAACGGTTTGCTTAGCCAGTGCCACAAATCTTGGCTTGGTCCTTGAGGGTAAGCTCCACCTGCCAACAAAGGAAGTTGAGGTGTGATGGGCCAGAGAAATCCATAACGATAAATGAAAAACAAAAACCAGGAACAAAACTAAATCAAAAACAAAAAACTAAACTATGCATTAAACATGCACCACTTTCTTGCGGATGGTCTTTCTGTAACGGAATTGTGAGTCTTAACAAACAAGCGAGATGTAAATTCAATAAAACAATTTAATTAAACTTGGTATTCCAGAGCAAAGCATGTTGCAATTATGTATGTATGTGTGCCTTTTTGTGGCTAACTGATTGAAGTGGAAACACACTCCTGTGCTCTATTTCCTGCTGGCCTCACATGGGCCACTGTAGCAAATATGAAATGTGAATGTTACATCTTAATAGAAAACTTTAGGCTGAAGACTTTGACTTTTTACTAAAAAGCATACTTACATCCATTGTCACAGGGTGTGAGCTTTACTGCTCCTTGTGTTGTAATCTTTGACCTATACCTGCACATCCAAAATTACAGGGAATTAATGCAGTTGGGCTCTCTGTGTTTATCAAATGTACACACAATATAGCAACTTTGTGTAGTGATTTTATCCGTTGAAATTAATTTGTTTTACAACTGTAACGTCAGGCCAGCAGAGGGAGCCCTTTCCCCCTGATCATCTGAGATCGCTTCCTCTGCAGCAACTTCCTGTTGGTTTGCCCTCTCCATTGTACCTGTGTTTTTCCTTTGTTCTGGACTGCGCTTTGTGTTTTGGACTTTGGACTGCGTTTTGGTTTTGATGTTTTGCTGACTGCCCCTGACCCTCGCTCTGTTTTGGATTTTGTGTTTACCTGCTTTGTACCCGTTTGCCTTTATTCCTGTTTTTGTCCCTGCCTGTTGACCATGCCTCGTCATACAAATAAAAACCAGCGAATGAATCCGACAGTCTCTGCTTCTGTTACTACCCCGTTCGTGACAACAACATTCATGCTTTCGGTGGAAACAGAATCACAAAATAAATATTTTTGAATAGGTTTTCTGACCACTACCCCCACCAGCCATTTGTAAGGTACAGAGACAGACCCATCCCAAACTTATGTTACTGTTTGAGCCACTGTTGCTAATGCTGGGCTGGGATACACTCACAATTGTTCTATATTTCAAAGAAATAAACCTAGCTTTCTTTACAATTTGTATGTTAATGTAATGTAGCTTGTACTTTTTTTCTCACTGTGCTAAAGCAGATATATACAGATAATTTTTTAATGCATCCATATTAGTGACATAAAAAATCACAAATTTATTTTCAATGGTAACACATATTTCCTCTTATTGTTTAAATCCTGTTTATCAGTCATTTTTATCAGTGGCCTGTTTAGTATTTCTGTCTGCTCTTTCATGGTAATTCACATGGGCTGCACAAGTTTCTGCAGAAATACCAAAACAAACCCCAGGCAAAATGTGAAAGATTATCCCGTACTATGTGGGTAACAGTGAAACACTATACTTTTTCACAGTAAATGCTGCTCCACCGGGTGCAATTGTAAAACATGTTAAGCTATTGAATCTGCACTTTGGATATATGGGAAGAAATGTGTGTAGTAGCAAGTGAGCTTGTGTTTCGGTAATTGTTTCAAATTACATTGTCTGCAGTAATGCAGTGACAGCTATCCACTGCCTGCTGTAAATGTACAGAGCAGAACATATTTTTCTGCATTGCACTTCAGACAGGCCAACCTACTCAAATATATAGTCAGCAACAAAGAAATTTATTTTGCTGGCTCGCTCACACACTGACTGTCTGCTCTTGTGCCTCTATTTATTCTGTATGTCAATTCAAAGCATTCAAAGCACCCATAATTTTCTCTGACAAAGTTTGGTTCTCACAGTTTCATTTTGAGGGGTCGGAACACTGCATCATGGCTTTGACACTTAGGAAACGTGTTTCTGGAGTGCCTAGGTCTGAAACTTTGTGAAGTTGTGCACATTTATAGGCATGTCAAGGTAATATGAAGAAGTGTTGCATGATGCATTACCTTAAAAGGCACCTGCAAAAGAAATTATCAGCTTCTTGTCCTCAGGAAGCATGTTTGTTTGACTGTGTGGCAGGTTCAAGCTAGAACTGGAGAAGAAAAAGCTAAATAAATAATAAATAATGATGGTCTGCACCTGCTTGGTTCTCTTCAATCCAGAAGGTAACCAGGCAGTTGCAGCCTGAAATTCAGCCTGAGCAGCTCATGCAGGCCTTTCAACCTAACAGGAAGTTCCCTTTGCCCCTAGTTTTCGTAAAGACATTTTGCACCCTAGTTCATTTTATTACACCCATATTTCTAAGGTGCCATCTACTGCCAGTCACTTGGCAATGCTTCAAGACTTTTGTCCCTCTGTGGCATGAAGCACCAAAACAGAAAATACTTTTTGTGTCCAGTTAGAGCTTTGAGGATCTATATTCCTCACTAAAGCTAGTGACGTAAGACTCCTAAACTCTTGGTCACAAATTGAGATAATGCAGTCATTAAACAGTGCTGTTGTCATCATTGGTGCTTTTATTCTGATTTCTGAAGCCTGTGATTTAGTGTCACAACCGTGAATTATGACCCATTCCTCTGGGAGTGTTGCATCATCAGCAGGCTGGTTCTTTTCTGCACACATTTATTACATTTTAGAGCTTAGTCCTGATTTCAACTCCAGGCAATCAGGTCATCCCAAGTCTTCTCTGTTCTCTATTCTGTTTCTGAGTTTGTGCCAGTGTATCACAGCATCTGGGGCAGGCCTTCCCTTACTGTGGCATAGCAGGCATTAACCTTCCCCATAGCACCAAAGCCGGGATGCAGCATTTCATTCCCTCAAAAATGGCATGCTGATGCCACACTTTAGTTATGCCTGCATGGCCTTCCTTCAGACTTGACACTTTCTGATGACATCTTAATCTTAAAAAGTCTTTTCAGGTGTCTTTAAAGGTTATGTGGTGTGTAACGCTATGTCGTAGGACCTGGAACCACCAATAAAGGTGTGATTTTCACATGGTTTTAGACCTAGGCATGCCTACACACACTTGCCATAGTTTTAAAGCCAAGATGCAACCTCAAGCTCAGTAAACTGTTGCTACAATCAGAGTAATATGAAAGATTTTAGCATGTAACTATGTGTGTTTTTTGCATTTTTAGCATGACATTGAAAGCATTGAAAGCATTGTGTTGACCAATCAACATTCAGGACTGGAAACATTAATTTAATTTTCCATTCTGTGTTGTTTTGAGCCAGCTGAACCAAGTCCAAGAATGTGACACCCCATACAAAAATGAACTGTGGTGCATTGTATCAAATGCAGGGGGTACTATCTCCTTCAGTTTGTATCCTGTTTAAACCACATCACATTTTCATTGGCATTGAAGAAACATTTAATGCCATGTTGACATTCATAACAGATTCCAATACGATATTCAGGTGGTGTGTCCATTGCTGTGGCAACAGTGAGGTAAACCTGGCTTATGCAGTAGTGAAGGCTTACCTCATTAATATTTTTAGATCTTATTGACATTGCTTGATAACTTTCCTGGAGCATCCAGTTATGTATTATATTATTATGCATGAGCCAAGCCAGTTTGCTGCAGGTTTTTGAATAACATTATCACGTTTCATGTATCAATACTACCTCATGACATAGATGTTGGTATGCTTTATGCGTACACAATAATGATGGTAAATGTTTTGATGTTAGATAGACAGATGACATGAGAGGTGCACATAACAGATGGCCTGTCCAGCCATTCTAAATTATCTTTTATTATTGATGAAATCAGAAAGTAACTATGTACAAAAGAGCCCTTTGTCACCTCACCACATCAATTACAGTAATGAGCTGCCATCTAAGGTAAGCAGTCATGCAGCTTTGTAAACATTATGTAGTATGACAATTTACACAAAAGTTGCTTATACATAATTTACAAACATACTTTACACAAAGCCAACCAGAGGAGCCAAACATCTGTTGTGAAGGATGATAAGTACTGCACAACATGACACACTGCTGTCCTTACCACACACTATGACATAAAATTTTGGCCTAAAAAAAATAAGACCATTTATGTTTTCTCTATAAGAGCAGTATTTTACAATAGTATTTGGAAAATGTCAATATTGCATATGCTAAATATGCTAAACTTGTTTCATAAATGTGTGTGTGCAAAACCGAGTGATTATTCAGTTAAGAGCAATTTTGAATATGTTTTTAAAATCTTGAAAAACCTTTTTTAAACAATAGTTTCAACCACATAAAAACATCTGCTACATTTCTTTGTACAAAGATCTAATAATAGCCATTAAGTAAAATTAAATATATATCCTAGTATGTTATTTCTGGCCAATTATGTCTTTCTCCCTGCCACTAGGGCCAGTCCTTAAACAATGATACAGTATAGGTGTACACGTGTCTGATTGCAGCAGCAATATTACATTGATTTTATTGCTGTGTTACAACCCCTAAAGGGACCCTTGGCTGTCTATTGGCTGAGCTGCTTCTGGTGTATGTAGGGGTTTGTCCAGTACAGTGGGGGTTAAACATAGTCTTCTAAATGGTCACTTTAATTGTCTTAGGTTGGTTTCAGTCACATGGTGAGTCACAAGAAAAGGATAAAAAGTGAATGCAGGAGATGCATTCTTTTCCTTTATGCTCTTTTCCTTTTCACTTTACTTGAGCTCTGGGCTTCAGCCCACTAGGCCCTTATCTATCAAAATAAGGTATAAGGTAATACTTTTCACATACGCAGTAAATTGTATATGTTATTTATCATTCCATGGATTTTATTTGAATAAATTCTTTTGATTTTGATAAATGTAAAATAAATGTAAGTTTGGATAAAAAATCTGTGAATAAAGTGTATTTGAAAGTAAATTTGTTATATATGCTGTATGGGTTGTGTATATTTTGTTATGTTTGTTTGTCAGAATATGCATGCTTTTGTGCATGTTGTCTTTATGCTTTATGTTGTTTCTATATGCGTTAGGTGTTTGTGGCTATGCAATGTTGTGCATTATATTCCAGTGTGCAACAGTCGGTCAGTGCCTCCACACCAGAGCCTCGCCTATTTAGGCCAGCTTCATCTATGTATGGGAATGTGGTCAGGCTTGCAAGCATAGTTACAAGGCAGTGTTCCTGGTTGAACAGACGCTGGCTAGCTATCTGTCACTCGATGCATTGCTGTTCTTAAAGGCTCAGGCTCTGCCCTCCAAACCATGCTCACACCAAGGGGTGCTCCAGGCAAATCAGGCTGAACTGCTGAGGGGGGTTGTGTTTCAGCTCAGAAGGACAACTGATCTTTCTCTGCATGCCAGCAAAGACACTGTCCGTGCCATTGGCAGGTCTATGGCAGCCCACATGGGGTGCAGTGTGTTCCACCACATTATACAGTGCCTGCTGTTCCCCAGGGCCTTCCTGAGGTTCTGCTGTTAACCCTGCCATCTCCAGTGCTTCAGGGCATGGTAACCTCACTCCAGCGTTTCCCCAGGTGCCCGCCCCAAAAGGTAGCATGGCCAGGAGATTTGCAGGCTCTGAGGAGGTCCCTAGAGAACTTAAGTTGGATATTTCCTGCCGGTTTCCAGCTTCAGGTAGCTGACTCTCTCATAGCAAGCATACTAGGGACCGTCTCGAGGGAATGTCTCGAGAGTCATTCCAATATGAAAATGATCCAAAACCTCAACCTGTCATTGACCACAGTAGAATAAAGCGAAGGTTCTGGAGTACACTCAGTTTCTCAGATTCCTCAGTTTCCTGAACTCAATATCATTGAGCCACTCTGGGGAAGCCCGAGAATTTACAGGAACTGAAGGGTTTTGGCAAGAAGAATGGGCAACATTACCATTTGGGGACAGTTGTGGTCTACTGGTTAAGGAGTTGGGCTTGTAATCAATGGTCCTGTGTAGCTCAAAGTCAAAGTGGAGATTATTGTAATTTCAGCCATATACACAAGTACATAGTGAAACGAAACAACATTTCCCCAGGACCAAGGTGCTAACAACAACACAGTACAAAGAACAAAAAGTACACCGTTCAATGCAAGTAACATAACAGAGACTAAGCTAAACAACTACATGAAGTCTATACATAAAGAGCACAGAGTGCAAACAGGCAGCACAGGACAAGAACACAATATATACATAAAGTGCACCTGAGGGGCCGCCATGCTCAGTGTGGTGGTGCTGGAGAGGTTGCTCCCGGTCCGGACTGACTGAGGTTTCCCCGTCAGGAAGTCCAGGATCCAGTTGCAGAGGGAGGTGTTCAGGCCCAGCAGGTTTTTTCAGTCAGGTGCTGAGGGATGATGGTGTTGAATGCTGAACTGAAGTCTATGAACAGCATTCGAATGTATGAGTTTTTGTTGTCCAGGTGGGTGAGAGCCAGGTGAATGGTTATGTTTATGGCATCATCTGTTGAGCGGTTTGGGCAGTAGGCAAATTGCAGGGGGTCCAATGAGGGTGGCAGCCTCTCGAAGCACTTCATAATGACAGGCATAAATGCAACGAGACGGTAGTCATTGAGGCAGGACTGGAGACTCCTTTGGCACAGGCACAATAGTGGTGGCCTTGAAGCACGTTTGAACTACAGTGCTGCTCAGAGAGATGTCCGTGAAGACATAGGCCAGTTGGTCCGCACATCCTCTGAGCACCCTGCCAGGAATGTTGTCTGGTCCAGCAGCCCTCCGCGGGTTTACTCTGCATCTTTACTCTGCATCTTATTCTGAGTCTTTCTCACATCAGCTGTCGTTAAACACAGCACCTGGTCGTTAGGGGGAGGGGTGGTCTTCCTCGCTGTCACACTGTTTTGTGCCTCAAACCGAGCGTAGAAGTCGTTCAGCACATTAGGAAGGGAGGCATCACTGTCACAGGCTGGTGGAGTCGGCCTGTAGTTGGTGATGGTCTGGATGCCCTGCCACATGCGCCGCGTGTCTCTGCTGGCCGTGAAATGGCTGTGGATTTTCTGAGCATGTGCGCACTTTGCCTCTTTGATAGCCTGGGACAGTTTGGCCCTTGCAGTTCTCAGGGCCGCTTTGTCACCTGCCCTGAAGGCGGAGTCTCTGGTTCTCAGTAGCGCACACACCTCTGCAGTCATCCACGGCATCTGGTTGGAGCGTGTAGTGATGGTCTTGGAGGTAGTGACATCATCAATGCACTTGCTGATATAGCTGGTCACTGATGATGCATATTCCTCCAAGTTAGTGGAGTTACCGTCAGTTGCTGCTTCCCTAAACATGTGCCAGTCAGTGTGCTCAAAACAGTCCCGAAGAGCAGAGATGGCTCCTGCCGGCCAGGTTTTCACCTGCTTCACAACTGGTTTCGATCATCTGACGAGCGGTCTGTATGCCGGAATTAGCATAACAGAGATGTGGTCTGGGTAGCCGAGATGGGGGCAGGGCTCCACCTGATACGTGCCAGTAATGTTTGTACGTATAAACAACATCCAGCGTGTTTTTCCCCCTCGTTGCAAAGTCCACATGCTGATGGAATTTAGGGAGCACTGACTTGAGATTTGGATGATTGAAATCTCCAACAACAATAATCAGTCCATCCAGGTTAGCGTTCTGCAGTTCACTAATAGCCCCATACAGTTAGCAGAGAGCATCACCGGCATTTGCGCTGGGTGGAATGTAAACACCGTTGATGAGCACAGTAGTGAATTCCTGTGGTAAATAAAAAGGTCTGCATCTAACAGTCACAAACTCCAACAGCGATGAGCAGTAACTAGAGACTAGCATTGAGTTCATGCACCATTCCGTGTTGATGTAAACACACAAGCCACCACCGCAAGTTTTACCGCACAGAGCTGTGTTTCTGTCGGCATGAAACATAGTTAGTCCGTCTAGCTGAATGGCAATGTCCGGAACTCTTTCACTGAGCCATGTCTCCGTGAAAACAAAGACGGAGCAGACTCTTAACTCACTCCGTGTAGTTTGTAGGAGTCGGATGTAATCCATTTTATTGTCCAGGGAGCAAACATTGGAGAGTAGGATGGACGGGAGTGCCGGCCGGCTAGGATTTGTTTTTAGCCTAGCACAGACCCCCACTCTCTTGCCGCGCTTCTGTTTTCTCGTGCACCGCTTGCGGCGTCCCCTTCCCCGGCCACCGTTGTCCGGTGATTCTGAGGTCTGAAGGCCTGGTCCTCGCAGCACGCCGAGGTTGTGTAGCTTCTCCAGCAGATCATCTTGTATTTCAGCTGTGTTGATGTTTTTAAGATTTAAAAGTAACTGGCGATGGTATACACGAACACCGATTGAACTGGTGTCCATGTAGGGTGACCACCCGTCCCGCTTTGCGTTGTACCGCACAGCATTTTCACCCCTTGTCCCGCAAGTCGCATATTAAGAAAATGTCCCGCATTTTCATCAGTCAGTTTGTTTTTAATTATTAAAAAAACTTGCATGCGTTCTTTTATCTTTTTAAGACAGTATTTTATTTATTCTTATTTCACCTATATTTAATAGCGCAAGAAGTAACACCCCGCCTTATGCATATACAACTGCCATTTTTTAAAATTTTATCCAATGGTTGAAAAGAAAGGAGTAAACACGGTCACTAGTAGGTTGTGACGGCCGTCAATCAAAATGTGGAGCGGTGGATTGTCTCTTAAGTATCCCTGTTACATTTACATTTAGTAATTTAGCAGCACTTTTGTCCAAAGTGACTTACAATGCATTTGTGGAGAGAATATTTTCTCTGATG